>JANSTT010019016.1:0-12374 GCA_026745375.1 Platyura marginata | reverse complement strand
TAAAGCAGGATACTACGATTAAATCAACTATACCATTTTTATTCGGGAGAAAATCGAACCCTTTCTTTTGAAAAACCCTGTATATACAATCCACTAGTTAGAACTATAGATCTACTTATAATAGTAAAGGTTCCTTTTTATCTACGAAAGAATTTTAAATAAATTTATGCGCAAATAAAAACGTACTAGATTTGTATATAATAAACAATAATGTTGCTATACGACCAACGTAAAATGGACAGTATGGAGAATTCGTAATATTTTTTCTATTCTCCAATGCAGTGTTTTTTTTTTCTCTATATGTACCCAAAACTGTAAATAATTCATTATTCATTAGTTAGAATTGCTTCTGGCTTCTATACCCCGGGGTGACAGCCTAGAGTTCTTACTGTAGTTTTTCGATTTGTAAAATTTATTAAAAAAAAAAAAAAAAAAAAATTGGTGAACCTCAAAATAAGAAAAATTAATTTCAAATCTATTCCTTGCTGCTAATGGTTTCAGTTCAAATTTGTTTTAGCAAAATATAGCTGCGTCATGCTAAACTTATGGGTTCGCTACTACCTGCGTACGCACAATTTTTTTTTTTTTTTTATTTTATTTTATTCTATTTTTTGTTCCTCTTCGATTACTCGATTGTGTTACAACATACCGATCACGATGAAAGATAGATAGATCTTTTACCGAATCTATCTTATAGTTACCTGGCGCTTTGCTTTGAATATATAAGAGACGATCATCGATGATTGATAGAATTTCAAATTAACTTTTGTAGATTCGTTAACAATTAAATGTGGGGTTCTCTATAAAATGTCGATATGTATTTTCTTTTTAATTAACATTCTTTTATGACACCATATTATAATTGTGTCTTCACTAACTTTATTAGCTAATTTGATTTTTTTTTTTGCTTTTAATTATTTTTTTTTTTTTTATATATATCTCTATAGACATTATATGTGTGTGTGTGTGCGTTTTTTTTTTAGATTAATAACGTGACATGTGTTAATAAACACGAAAACGATAAATTGGATGAAAGAGAGAAAGAGAGAATAATAAAAAGAAAAAAAATAAATAAATAAATAAGGCGATTTTTTTTTTCATGATCCAGTAGCCTGAAGATTTTCAGCCTAGCGGGGATTCCTATTTGTGTTGTGTTAGAGAATATCTTCCCGGGGATATTGTGTCATAATTAATTAAATAAATGATTTGTGTATGGCAGCACTATTCACTATAATCAATAGTTTCGGTTTTATACACTGGAACGAAAATATATAAATTCATTTTGGAAATGTTATCAAAACTCCTCTCTGTTTGCCATTCCACACAATTTATTCTTATATATAAGACAGGTTCGACCGTATTATATATATTTTCATGATATTTTACCATATTTCACGCGTTGTGTGAGCAGGTGAAGACAACTTTAGCAAAATCGCTTTGCGGTATATTATTTATTATAAAATATTCTATATTTTATATGTAATTTTATATTGTCGATAATTGTTGTGTATTATGTTATAGTTTCATCATAAATATTGGTGATTTATACACAAAAGAGATTTATAATTTCTTCTAGACACTACACGCCGACAATGCATTTAATTATATTAAATATTTTATGTAGGTAGGCATTTCTAACTTGAGAAAATAAGTACGGACGTAGATGGGATCAAATATTTTAAAATTCAAAATGTCTCTATACAGGCTTAACTAATTAAGGGTTTATTCCCCTTTTCAATATATATTGATAAACGTACTGGCAATTTTGTACACACTTGAGTGGGACGATTATTTTTTGACCAAAAATTCAAAATAAATTTGTGCACTGAGTGGGTTAACGAAACTCTTTTCTGTATATCTGTATCTAACTATGATACCCTAGGTGAACCGGGGGAAGGGGGAGACGACTAGATACAGGTTTCATTATTTTATCTATACTTTTAACATACTCTTATATCTAGGAAAATTTCGTTATAAAATGTACATACCTCAATTGTGAATGATGTTTTTTTTTTAAATTAAATTATTTTTAGAAAAATGTTGCCGGTGTCATTTTGTAAATATTTTTTCTACCATTTCGTTATATCTGAAATTGGACCAGAATTGAACACACTCATTTAGTGCATTTAAAATATTAAAAATAGAGAGAAATGTTTTTGCGAACGGATTATTTAAATTCAGATTGAAGTATTTATAGAAAAAATGTTCCCGGTGACATTTTAAGAAAAAAAAAAATGTTAAGTATGGTCAAGTCATCAGGTTGTCCCTTTTTCATACATATGTACTCGATACAGCATTTGTTGTTGTTCAATTGTTCATTGCAATACTTTTTCATTTTCGATAATACTAAAATGTTCGAATAATGGAATTCGATAGAATTGTCCTTAAAAAATATCTTATTCGATATTTGCAAATCGATATCTGTAATCTGTGCCTACTATGTAAATAGATCGATAGATATACGGTACTTGGTATGGTTAAACTGACCCAGACAATTTCTATTCACCCCATAATGACAAAAATATAAGACAAATCTTGACATCAAATAAACATAGCTCACCAGATATTATGAGTAAATACTTTACTCCTCTTTATATGTATTTAGTACACTAATCTCACACACTATTATAGGAACTATTTATTATGGCAGGATTTTTGATTTATTTACTGTAATAGGATATGTCATTAAAGCTTCATAGGACTATTTGCGGTGTTTATTGCATTACGATGATGATGATGATGATGAAGATGAAGATGATGAAGATGATGACAAAAACAGCCCAAATAAAACAGTGTCGATGTCAATAATAACTTTGGTCATTTCTGCAATTATATAGGATAATAATATATGAATTTCGGTCAACAGTATTAGATTATTTTCTTTAATTATGATTGGGGTTGTTTTTGGAACATTTTCTTTGAAGATTGTCTGTATGTATGTGTGTTTGTATGGCAAATGTTGTTGATGGTTTATTTTATATGACACCCAATATAAAACTGATAATAATAGGGGGAAAAGAATTTTATCATTAGAAAGTTTTTGGAAAAGTTGGAAATGTTGATTATGAAAGGGTGTAGGTATAAGAAATTTGAAGAAGGTTAAATAAATAAAATTGTATCCGGCATTTTACTAGGCAAAATAAAGTTTAATGCAACAATCATATGCGGTTATTCTATAATATCTACAGTTTAGAAAGCAAACCTTCCTTTTACATATCATTCAATTCATTACGGATACATTCACATAAAAGGAAGCTTTGCCTAAGCCTTTAAATCAATAAGCTTTATTACTGGTCAACCAATAATCATCCAAAGTTATCTGTTTTTTTAAATTTCTCCTAATCGGTAGCAGCTCAGCTTACCTTTTTACATTATCCCGTATGTATATATAGCTACAGACAAATAACAAATAATATATGTATATACTTGTCTGTGATATACCGTAACTAGTGTCCATAGATTTTTAATATAAATTCTCTTTTTCTCATACAGAAAAATTGGGCATCATCGATCGCAATGTTTCATAGCATCTATAATTCTATATATGTACATACATATCGCATCGCATACATCAGAAAACTATTTTTTAATTCATTTATTGTCAATTATTTTATTAGAAAATCTTTTCAATAAATGTAAACAAATAAAAAACAATCCGTTCTTTCTATTATTTATTCCACAGGTGAAGATCTACAAGAATCATCGCTTAAAAAGTTCGAAGCATTTCAGGTAAAAATATTGGCAAATTAATAACGCCATTAGGATAAGCGTCCCTTAAAACCATCAAATACAAATTTTGATGAAAATATCTCGATTAATAAAGATTTTTCAAAAACCAATTTCAAAACGGTACATGCAGCGCCATCTCTGGGTTAAGTTACCTGCTGCAATTTATGAACTCTTGATCCAAGTATGTTTTGATTTCGACATTTTTTTCGTCATTTTCGTGGGGCGTCATTTAATGAAAAAAAAAAAAAATTTGAAAAATAATTTTTTGCCAAACGCCTCCCCACGAAAATGGTAAAAAAATGTCAAAATCAAACATCCTTGGATCAGGAGTTCATAAATACTAGCAGATAACTCAACCCAGAGATGGCGCTGCATGTACCGTTTTGAAATCGGATTTTGGAAAAACTTTATTTCTCGAGATATTTTCATGAAAATTGGTATTTGGAGATTTTAAGGAACGCCCGTTTCATTGGCACTATCAGTTTTTCAATATTGATGAATCTTGTAGATCTTTGCCTAAAATATTGTTGTTTCTTGTTGAACTTTAACTGAAATTGATTCATGCAAAACAAAAGATGAATGATTAAGTGTCACTTATTTATTAGAAAAGTTTTCTTTGGTTTTAATTACATTTTATTAACAATAATTAATTTTTCATTACTTTTGGGCACCTATACAGCAATTTCCAGGTAAATATTTTCCAGTGGATCCATCGATGCTGTTAGAGCCCCAGAAATTTCATAGGTTACCGTTAGACTAGCGAAGATGAGCGAAGATCCTAGAAAAATAAATTCAAATTAATATTTAAAAAAATTAGCTATAGAATCCTGTTCTACCTTTTATTGTTTATAGTTGTTAAATTACTGGATTATAAAGGCGAAACTGCAGTAATCTATATGCAGAACTATTGCACGATAGGAAACTTCATTCATAATCCATGGAACGTATCTTTCCAAGGAGCCTATGAATGAAAAATAATTAATATTAACAATTGATTGTGTTTAATTAGAAATTTTCTATTAAATGCATAAAATAAAGATAAAAATATAAATGTTTTCCTTTGCATGCTTTATAAATAGTAGGAAAAAGATCTACAAGAAAATCCATTAATAAAAATTGATAAGAATATCACTCAGAATATGTTGTTAAATAAAAACAAACAAAGAACCACCTAATTATATGAAATGCTACGAAATTCTGTCTTGAAAATGGTTTCTATACGAAAATCCTTTCTACAAAATAGAGAAAGGTCAAACTGTACGCTGTCAACTTAAAATTCGTCATTTATTTCGGAATATATTGCAAGAGTAAATAAATAAATAATTAATTACCCACCCCTATACCTTGTTCGAATGGCTCCAAAAACAATTGAGGTCTTACTTTTCGAGTACTTAATACAATCTAGAAGTACCTACTTAATAAACTATTAAAACCTGTTTGGCCGAAATCTTGATTACGGACACAGACGGACATGCGCTAAAGTAGCGTCGATTTTATTTGTTTGCCAAAGTACAGCTGAAATCCTTACTGTAATCTGCATAACTCCCTTAATTTTTGAAATATTTTTAAAAAGTTAATTTTATTTTAAATAGAATTTCAGTCTCAATCTTTTTTGCCTTATCAATATTTTTCTATTTTCTAATAAAATACCGATGAAATCACTAATACATCACTCAGCAACTCAAATCTGGGTATTCTGCAAGGCCAATTTTCCATAGAAAAACTATAGTTTTGAGTTGCATCTATGGATTAGTGATTTTGTTCGATATATTGTTATCGGTAATCGGAAAAATTTTATAAAGCAAAAAAGATTGCAAATAAAATGTTACTTGAAATAAAATTATCGTTATTAAAATATTGGTACAATTAAGGAAGTTGTATGGAGTATAGTAACAATTTCAATACTAAAACCCTCTCAAGATATATGTACGTCACTGACACATGCGTATTTTGACCGAACATTTGATTTTGACGATTTTGCTATAAACATTACGGGCTGGGCTGTTCGAAACTTTATGCCAAAATTATAATACCCTTTGAAACTATACGCTCACGCTGGTATAAAAACATTATGTGTGCAGTGGCAAAATCTTGTGAGGAGGCATCAAATGTCTCCCCTTTAAAGTCATACCAATGACATACATAAAAAATGATTATCATCATCAAATGTAATAACTATTTACTTTATCTTCTTTAAAAAAAAAAATATTGGAATCACTGAACTAGAAAAAAATTTATTGATAATGGTGTTGAAAAATCAACTTTTCATCTCCCTTATATTTCCACCAAAAAAAAAAAAAAAAAAAAAAACAAAAATGATTTTTGTTTCTTTTCCATATTTCAAACCAACACAAAAACAGTAAAAAAGTCACTGGATAAACATATCCCATTGACAAAAATCGAAATGCCACCCTTCAGCGTGTCGTATACATATCTAATACATTATATATATACATACATATATGTATATATATTTATATATATCAATATTATTCGGTAGGTACATTCTTACCGCACAGCCACACTACCCTTATCCGTATATTAGATGACACCTTTCACCCCTACATTTATTTCCTCTATTGACGAAATTCAATATTTGGAAAAATATGCTTTTCTCGAGCTATTTATTTTTATGTGTGACTTGGATTAGATATTTTTTTTTTTCGTATTTTTTTTTTTTTGTGCTTTTTCTTTCTCTCTTCTTATATATTTTATTTTTATATAAAAAGAACGATAAAAAAAATAATGGATCGTTTGTCAATGATATTTCAAATTATTCGCTAAAAACGATGTGCGGGTTGACGGCTGATGTATAATACCCCCTTGATGTGTAATACGACGGGGCATATGGATTGGCAAAAAGAAGAAAATCTTCGTGTAACTTCCTCTATACATATATATATATACATATATATAATAGGTATATAGAATAGAGAGAGGAGGGTTGCTGACTGAATGGTGATTTTGTTTAATTATTAAGTTAAACTTGGCCGTTTTTTTTTTAAATTGAGAAAACTTTCTTTGATGTGAAATTTCTTTTAAAATTATTTTATTTTTGATTTAATTTTTTTTTTTTAATTTTTTTTTTCACTTGATTTTCAGAGCCAGCGCACATAGTTCAAATTCATTTAATATTTGTCCGTTTTTTTTTTTTTTTCTTTTGCTTTGCTTTGCGGATTATATTAAAAGATGCAAATTTCGTAATAAAAATACTTTGCACAGAAATTCATTAATTAAAAATAAGAAAAATAAACAACATCTGATTAAGTGTTGATTAAGATAAAAGAATGTTAAAAATGCTTGGCAGAATATTGAATTAGGGTAATGTTGATGTTTCGTCCTGCGATGGAGGCAGTCCTTTTTTCTTTTTTTTTTGCTTTGCTGAGACTATTGCGGGGATGAGAAGTACACATATTTTGAATGTGGATAGGGAAATCATTAGAAAGTTTTTTCTTAAAAATTCATCAAAAATGTTATTCTTGAATATTAAAAAGTTATGGAAAAATTCCCATTACGATTGTTGAAATAACGTTGGAATTTCATTTAATTGGAGATTAAAAAAAAAAAAAGTATCTCTGCCAGTGGTGGCTTTAGAGAATTACTGATCACAATTATCATGGGACTATTTAAAAAAAAACTCATACTCCTCAGGTGTAATTGTATTTTTTATTTACTTAATATTACTCCTATCTAGACGTTTCAAAGAAATTTGTGAGCCTTTTCAATCATTTCCAGAGATTTTTCCTACATTTACTAGGAAACATTGAAACATATGAAAATGGCTAAAATTTCAAAAGAAAAATGAAGGTCCAGACTTTAATTTGCGCGTATTCTCGGATCTAAACTCTAATCTCACGATTTTTTAAAAATCTTTTACTGATTATGATTATGATTATGATGTCGATCAGCCAAATATTTTTTTTTCAATAGATATTCGAAGCAGCTAACTGGAAAAACAATTTTCCGAACAATGGTTCTGTAATTTAGATGATATGAATTTTTTTAGAATTTTTTATTGAAAATAAGTATAAGGGAACATTGGGAAAATCTGAACCAAAAGATTTTTTTCCGAATTCTATAAATTTGATCTAAAAATCAATAATCTTAACCTTTTTAATCAATTTATGAAGATTTCAAATGATTTGTATAAAATATCACATGTATTTCCACACATTTACAAAGAAACGCCTCAAAACGGCTTAAATTCCTATCAAAAGATTAAGTTTCATATTTATCCAAGCCTCAGCTTTAATTTGCAGGTAGCATCAAGGTTATACTTTAATCTTCCGATTTTAAAAAAATCTTTTACTGGTATGATGTTTTCGAATCAACATTTTTATAGAAATGTCTCACCATATCCATAGACGGTCGGCCAAGTATTTTTTTTCTAATAGATATTTGATGTATCTAACTAATAGAAAAAAGTTCCTCGAACGAGATATACATTTTTGAAGGAGTTCAAATGGAAACTATAAGGAAAAATTGGAAAAATCTAAATATTGCTTCTCTAATTTGTCAACATTTTCAATCAGTTTCCAGATAGAGATCAGCCATCAGCCTACATACTTTCGTATTTATATATTAAATACCCAAAAACAAAACAATACATAAGAGTCAATAAAACACAACCAGAAATTATTTATTATTATCTATCAACTAACGTTACAAAATCCCTAACAAAGTTATAATACCCTTGGATGCTATGGTCGTACTTACAGGCATATATAAAAATTGTCATTCATATATAAACAACTTAATTGTGAAAAGGCCATTAGGATGGCATGATTCAAAAGATTCACACACAAAAAAAAAAAAAAACAAGCTGGCATCCCTTGTGAAAAAAAGATTTCTTAGAGAACACGCAATCAATCCGTAAATTATTGTTGAATTTATTTCACAATTTCAATCAAATATAATTGCGGTGTTTTTTTGAAACTTAAAAAAAAAACAAAAAAACCTTTTAATAGGTTGATTTAATTCATTTTATTTAAATTATAGTATAACATCGAATCAAATCAATTACCTTACTACTTACAACTTACAACAATCGCCATTTCAGTGTAATATGCAAAAACGAAAAAAAAAAACCGAAAACAAAATAAATAAATAAAAACATTTGGTACCTCTGTCTGTATGTATAAATAATAAATCCATTGAAGCTCCACCCAGCCAATAAATATTTATATATATTTATATATGTAGTTATACGTCTTGGCAAAATGCTATATATACAAATATTTTAAAAAAATATAAAAAATTAAAAATAATTTCCTTTGGAAAAATGGCGACGTTGAAACGTAAACATGAATTCAAAAAGAATTTACATATAAATTGCTGCAATTTGTCTTACATTTATTGTTGGCGACAAGTCATTGGCTTAAATTGCTTGTAATGAATATATAGCCGCTACATTTTTGCCATTTGCGTATGCATACCTGGACGGGAATATCCATCAGCCATATATGAGCCAGGCTATTTGAATTTTTATTGAGATTGGTATAAAGTCTCTGAAACATTCTCGAGGGCTTTTCGCTTTTCTTTTTGTATATATAATGTATGTAAAGTATGTATGTATGTATGTATACTATATATTTAAGTTTACTAGTTATACTTAAAAATGTTAAGTCATATATATATATATAAAGATGGCTGATGGTTTGAATTGATGTATATATATGTTTCCAAACCGGGGATATAATAATATTTTTGTGAAATTTATGCAAAGAAAAAACCTGCCAATAAAAGGATGAGATTTTAATCAAAGCGCTTTTGTTGTTGTTGTTGTTATAATCTGATCACACAAAGTCATAAATATATTATAAATAATTGTTGTGCCCGATGGGTGAAATGGGAATCCATTTGTTGCAGTTTACTTTAATTTATAAATATATTAATTGTTAATTATATGCATAATAAAAAATTTGTTCAATACATCACTGTCCGTACTTACTATCCACCAGGGATTGATGATTTACATAAATTTAGTTCATTGTTTATATAACTTTGCGATTTTCATTTTGCGATTTTAATTTTCATTATATTTTACTACACTACTAAATAATATAAAAAACATATTTATTTAACCATTCAACCATCACTTTCACTTCAAAATCTACTGTCATCTCACACGATATTCACAGGTGTCACATGGAAAGAGAAAATATCCCAAATGTATTTTTACAGTGTTGCCAGAGTCTAAGTTTACGCATATAATTCCTATGGAAATAAAAAACCTACGTCATTCTGATGGAAGAAAATGGAAAAAAAATTGGGTTTTCACCGAACTTCTTGACCGTTTTTTTTCGGCGGTTTTTTAAAAAGTGACACAATTTTGAATATTTAACTTTGAGCTAAAAGATATGGTTTTAAAGCTTTGTATTTTTATATTATTTTAAATTTCCAGCATTTTTTTCCTAATAAAATAATAATTATTATTAATGATTCTGATTAATTATTATTAATGATTCTCTTTTAACGGAAAAAAAATTTCTTGATTTTTAATATTTTTTTTTTAAAGTGTAGATAAAGAGTTT
Source organism: Platyura marginata (assembly GCA_026745375.1). Classification (NCBI taxonomy): domain Eukaryota; kingdom Metazoa; phylum Arthropoda; class Insecta; order Diptera; family Keroplatidae; genus Platyura; species Platyura marginata. The sequence continues at coordinate 2,112 of JANSTT010019016.1, read as the reverse complement.
TATCTCTACATAGACAATATTATTTAAACTTTTCAATGATTTTGACATCATTAAAATACAAAAAAATTTGTTTTGTATATTAATTTATGCAGGGAATGAAAAAGTTTCGCCATTTCGTTATTTTTTGGTTAATATAAAAATTCTCACTGGACATAAAAGAAAATTTGTCAATATGGCAAATTTGTTAGAAAAGTGGCGTGATTAGCAACAAATTTTTGATAGACATAGATAATACGAATTCGACAAATTTTTTGAAGAAAATTGCAGAGCTCACACTAACCTACATGAAAATTGCAGACTGATTAAATTTGTTGGCTCTAATTTAGCTTTTGTGCATAGTAAGAACTAAATAATTTTTTAGAAATACTGCCCACAAGCAGCTATTTCATTTTATTATTCATTTATGATATTACCTTTGGATTACATCGATCTTATTATCAGGTTGAAATTGATCATCTGATGTAAGCATGTAACGCTCCATCACGCACATGAACACCCGCGCGCCTAGGCGTCCGCTCGGGCTTAAGGGGGGCGTACGTGACATCACAACATGGTTTTCTGTTTGAATAAAAACCATTTGTACATTTGTTCAGCAAAATTTTTAAAAGTTGGAAGAAATTTAAAAAAAATTTTCGTCGCATTGCGTAAAATAAATAAACTTTAATTATTTATAATTTATTATAATTTACAATATATGAACTTTTTTTGTTCACAAAAATAAATATTTGAAATTTAAAATTATTGTTTTTTTTTCATGAAACAAATTTGTGCCCCCCAACAATTTCAGTCAGCGGACGACTATGTACGTGCACGTACGATAGTTTTAAAGGAAATATTGATATTTGAAGATAACTGATAATGATAATAAATCTCAATTATTTATACAGTTTTTTTATAAATTAGAAAAATCTGTTAAGATAAAGTTTAGTTCCGTTTGTGTGCTTCACCTAAAATATCATAGCTTGATTTTTTGATTAATTGAAAAAAATTAATAAAAAAAAAAACCTGTAAATACGTTAAATTATCATAAGTATACTTAGTGAATTATTTTCAACTAACTGGTCTGGTGTAATTAAAATTGACGGTGTAAGAATGACTGATTTAGTGTAGATGCAAAACAAATAAGCAAATTTTATTTTGATTACATATTTTGTGTTTTTCGCTTTTTTTTAAAATTTCGAAATCAAAAAACAGCATATAAAATTTGCTGCTTTAAATGTGCTCCAGTGACATCACATGATGTTGAACGATCATTTTTAATGATGAAGGCATTATGGGTGGATAGCGGGTTATCCTTGTCCATAAAAAATATCCAATGCAATAAAGAAAGCATTTAATTAATTAAAACTATTAATTTTTATTTTAGCGATACTATCTTTCATCATTTTTCAGCCAATATTTCTAATTCTATACCTACATTAGGGTGAATTTTCAAATTTTTTTTTTGAATTTGAAATGTGGGGGGAAACTTGGGTATGGGTATAAACAGAATTGGGGTGAAATTTAAACCAAAATAAAATCGTTTAGAGGTCACGCATTGGGGTCAAAGGTCAAAAATTATTATTATTAAGTAAAAAATTTATAAAATTTCCTTTAAAATAGTATATTATTTTCCTAATTATATTCAAACTTTAGGTATTAGAGGAAATATTTTTGGAAATTCATAAATTCGCATTCTCAACAAAAACCTGACAAGATGGTTAAGCTTCATAAAAATAACCTCAGAATTTACACTGAACTATCTACAGGCCACTGCTAATTAAGATATCATCTCCACTAAATCGGCAGAATATCTGACCCCTCATGTCGCTTCTGTCTTAGCCCATAAAAGGCTTCGCCACCTAGGAGGCTACATTCTGACTCCAAACGACATTTGACAGAACAATTCCTTCCGGGTGCTTAACATTATTAACAACACCTCGCTAATATAAGACATTTAAACATCAGTAGGGGCATCTACAATAAATATTTTACTCCTCAGTGGTGAAGGATGAATAACCCTACAGCCCCCTCCTAATATAACCTGGTATCTTTAGTGACTATTTTAGATGTGTACAATATTTAGTGGTGGCGCCTTTGCGCCTCGCAGAGACCATCTAGGGTTCATAGCGT
>JANSTT010019015.1:0-12380 GCA_026745375.1 Platyura marginata | reverse complement strand
TTCAAATTTCACCAAAATTATTTTTATACCCATACCCAAGTTTTCCACCCCCGCCACATTTCAAATTCAAAAAAAAATTTTGAAAATGCACCCTAATACACATTGCCAGTAGTTTCATTTTCAAACAAGTCGATGAAAATAATCTGATAATGAAAACTTAGTTTTTCGAATTTATTTGATTTTATTTTTTATTTGTAATTAAATTATTAAAATTTGTACACGTAAAAAGTAGATTGTTTTTAATTTAAATAAATTAACGGACAATATATATTTTTTAATTTTATCAGTAAGGAAATGCAATAATGTATATACATTGCTACAATCTTCAATTTGGCCGCATGTAGCTCGCGGGCCGCGTGTTGGACATAGCTGCACTATACGATAACTATGACATAACATGCCAGTAGTCACAAAAAAATATAAATAAATGCGCTGAATAACCTTTTTTAATTTCAATATGGATTTTGAGAACATAAGTTGAGCTTAAAGCTTTAATATAGTTAAGTAGGTATCTAAATAATTTCAAATTATTGTATTGTTGTCATTTTTGAATAATTCATAATATTTTTTATTACTTACCACAAGTTCCCACATAATATTGTTGATTATATAAATAATTTGTTATAATTAGTTCATTGTTTGCAATTTTTTTTTCTCCTATTACTTATTGGTTAATTATTTTTTTCCTAATTAAATTTTGAAACTGTCTTACATCACAATTTATGTTCAATGTTCATATTTAAATTATAGGCAATTTTAGATGTTTTTTTTTTTTTTGTGTTGTGCAAATTACAATTCCCAATTAAAATGAATATTAATTTTTCAATTAATCTTATCTAAATAATACTCCTAATTTATACATTTTTACACTACATTTTTTTTTGTACTTGGCACGGTATCACCCATATACATATATAGCATTGAACTTTTTAAACTAATAGCAATTATTCAATTTGTGAACTGTTACGTGACAATATGATATAAAATTAGCATATAATCATAAAATTCATAAAAAATAATGATGCATAGTTTAGGTTTAATTATTTCAATAAAATAAAATTACATTAAATGTAGAAAATTAACTACAATGATGAATATGTGGTCGGTCGGTATGTGGTATGGGTAATTTTTTGTTTTTGTTTTTTTTTTTTATTCCTTGGTCTAATGACTTGGTTACAAGTGAATGATTTTCTTACCAGACCAGAAAAAAAATTATCAAATTTTTTAAAAGGTTGATGAATGAAAAGGTATTTTCTTAATAGACCATACATTTGTTCACATTGTAGTTTATTGCGGCAGGAAAAATAAAAGTGAACCTTTAACGAAGCAAAACTAAATGTAAGATTATAATGATTATTGTGGAAGTAACAAATAGTAACACCGAAAATGATAATTAGGTTGTTTGTCTATGTTTATAGCATTTTAGTGTTCACTCATTTGACATTTGTACGTAGATTTTTGTGGAATTGTACAAAGTTATCGTAGTAGGTATTAGTAATAAGAAACTTCATGTTATTTAATACTAAAATTATTTTTGGTCTCATTTGTAGTAACGTGAGTTTCTTTGGCTTTTCCTAAGGCTTATATGATGAGGTCGTCAACATTTTCTTAACATTTTTCAAGAAGTTTGGTTAAGTTTTTTTTCTAAATTCTACATTATACTTTGGAGCTTATGCCATTTTGGTTTTTTTTTTGTATAGCTGCTTAATAATATATATGTATGTACGGTACGTATACACCGAATATCAAAGACTCAATCCAAATTCTATGTTTTTTCAAGAAATCGTGTAAGATAAAATACACTCATTTCTAGCTAATTTTTTTAAGCAGAATCGTTCGCCGTTAAATTTTTTTCTATTGTTTTTTAAAAGATTTCAAATTGATAGATCGCCTTTAATTAAAATTTCTGCTAAACTATTAAGCAAAAATTACGAAATTATGTAGGTTGAAGTCCTAAATTTCTTGTTGTTAGTGGCAGATATGTCGCTTTTATTCTGTTGTTTTACGTTTCGATGGGGTAGTCTTTTTGACCTCTTTGTTTATTATTATTTTTTATTATATATAACCACAGAGAGTTTCTCAAGCACTTTTTGTTTGAGGTTTGGCATATTGTATTTTAAATAGACAAAAAGCTTGTCGTCAAAAGTTTTATAAAACCAAATATTTATCAATTTATATTCTATGTTTTCATAAAATTATGTATCTCATCTTATAAATTACCATAAATCTAATGATGGGCTTTAAAGATACACATTAACTTTATGGTATTGTAAACAACCAAAGCTCCTTTTTAAATCAACTTCAAAGGATTAAAGTGACAAAATAAAAGTGTTCAACTTTGTGGAAGAAGAAAAAAAAACAGGAAAAAAGGTCTATGACACCGATAAAATTAGTATAAAACTTAATTGAAATGGAAAAAGATATTTAGATATACTTTTGCTCATTCAGCAGAACATTGAATAAAAGAAGTCCTTTAAAGAACTTTTTTTTTATGGGTAACAGCTGCCCTAATGAATACTTTAACAAAATATATACGACTTTAACCAGCTGTTGCTGTTTTTTTTTCTTTTCTTGTTCTTATCCAAGACAATAGCCGAACAACATCCTGATGGTGAAAAAAACCGCAAATTTTAAATTTATTTACAACAACTTCAATATGGAAGTACATACTTAGACAGTTCTTATTTTGTTTGAAATAAATATAATTTATTATTATACTTATATCATATCAATATGCAATTAATTAAATTAGTGATAATTAAAAAAGCCAATGAATTAATATAATTATGATATAAAGTCGACTTTTTGTCGTGAGTTTCAAATTTTCAATCGCCCACCAATTCCAAACATACTTTGGCTGTTATAATTCAATTAATTTATACTTTTCTCTCTCTCTCTCTCTCTCTCTCTCTCTAACAACTTTCGGAACGAACATCACGAAATTTCTCAAAAAAATTCTAAAATAAAAAATAATAAAATTCCTGGGGCGATAATTCGTTAATTAATTTGAAATTCCAACCGATGATAGTAGGTATAGTATGGTGCCGTACACGCTCATTAATTTAATTAATTTGTTCCGATAAAATTATGGAATAATGAAGAACTGTACATCAGACGACTATACTTTTGTTATAAATATAGCTTCCATTTTATTCTACTGGTTGTATTGTCGATGATAATAATATTCTCACGGACATTTTCAAATTAATAACCAATCGGTATTCGGTTTGATTGAAAATACCTGTCGTTGATTGGCTATCACAAAATTAAATACAGCATTATTTTGATTGTAAGAAATAATTTTGTTGGTTTGGATAAACGTACATATGTGGGTACATACATATATTTATTGGTGTTGTATATAGACAACTAAAGTATGCCTATAAAGTAGAGTGGATCGAAATATTTCAAAATTCACAAATCACCAGAAAATTTGTAATTTTCCCTTTTTGCGGTTTTCAAATTACTCGCTAAACGAAAACAGTTAATTCGTAAGTGACGTTTTGCATCAATGGAAATTTGGGTAACTTAATCCAGAAAAACCACAATTTTACGCGACGTAATTTGATTCCACGCAACTCGTAAAATTTTATAGAAAAAAAAAATTGTTTAACGTCAAATTTTTTCGCTAAATTGTCCGGCAGCAACTTTTTCAGCAGTAAATTGGGGAAAGGGGTGGTCAAATTGGACGTAGATCATAAAAAAATCCTAAGACTTCTAGTAGGAAATGTTTGTAATCAAATAGCCATAGTTCAAAGTTCAAAAAAGGGAACATCGTCCAAAAAAAAAAACCTTTTAAGTAGGTCCGACCAAATGGCTCAGTGGTAGAAGTGATGTTATTTGGAAAGGGATATCCTAGGTTCGACCCCTGTTTGAGAGTAAAAATATTAAGTGGTTTTCTCTCTTACGGAAATTGAGAGGCTAAATGGTGTGTATTCCACTGTAGGTTTCAGGGAATAATTGCTGATATTCCCGGATTTTCTGAAGGAAAACATTTCAAATGCTAGAAAAAAACATATATAAAAATATATTCTAATTGTATAGTTCCACCCTATAATATTTGATTTTATACAAAGCTTCAAACTTTTAAGTTTACCATAAATAAAATTTAAATTTTTTGTAAGAAAACAAAAATCCTTCAGTTTTCTAAAATAACGCTGTCACAATATTTTTAAAGATTTTATACTTTAAAAACCTATTAATTTAAGTAGAAATCGACTTAGGACATAAACGTTATCAGCATTTTTTTATTAAAACTAGAACACTGCCTGAACAAGTTTCACGTTCGAATAATAAGATTTTTTTCAGATCAATGATTAAAAATGTTTCCTAAGGATGAATGATTTGCTCAAATGACCAATGAATCTTATAATTTGTTGATCCGCTCTAATACAAATACATATACATATAATAGATATATATTGCTACATACATACATATATATATATAATATACGTAATTCTTGATTTAAAAAAAACAAGAGAATACAGACAAGAATTGTACGTTTTTATAATGGATGCTGGGCTGATTGTATTTTATGCTGTTTATCCATGAAAAGAAAATCCAAACACTGCAAGCAAAGGCCACTGCCCTTCGACATAAGCCAGCATGATATCGCTATAATATTGGTTCCAACAGTGTAAAACTCGATATAATATAAATGTAGAGGAAATAAAGAGTAATATTTTTCAGTTCAAAAGAATCAATAAAAGCCATTCAATAGTTTTGATTATATAATCATAAAATATTTGCTATTTAGTGATGTGTATGGTACTTTAAAATGAATATTTATTCACTACTTGGTTCGATTAGTTTTCATTATTATCATCATCATCATCATCATCATCATCATCATCAACAACAACAACAATTTGTTTATTTACATTTACAAGAATAATCGGTATAGAACGAAACAGTTCAAAACAAAAACATTTAGAGAGCATAAAGTTTTTGTTTATTTTTGTATTACAAATATTGATTACAAAATATTTTCTATGCGCATACATACATAGATATTAAATTCTATATCTATATACTTAATTAAATGCTTTAAGTTTGTTTTTAATTGTATATGTATTTACATTGTTTAATTTTACATAGAACAAATAAATATTTTAATAATTAGAACTTATTCTACTCATACATACTACAATTGTATTTATTTGTGAACAGGGGTTTCTTAAGCCCCCTAAAAAAATGATTTTAATCTCGTGCCCCCTAAAAAGATGGGTGCATGCAAATATTTGTGTTTATAAACGATAAACCACATAAACGTAAATACATATGTTATAATTGTCATACCACAGTACTGCCAACTATGAATAACTAATTTCGATAATGTCATTATCAAATTCGAAAAATTAAGCATTGATGTATTAGAATAACAGATAGAAGATAGATATAAATAGAAGTACTAGAGAGACCAGAAATTAAGTTTTTCCAATCCAATCCAACCTGCAGTCGAAAGATAGCTCTGTGTTTTGGTGTGATCGTGCGCTACAGAGCGTTTTGTTTTTTCAGCTATGTGACAGTTGAAAGTGAAAATTGATCGAAAAAAAGGCTTTTAATTATTAGGGGAGTTCGATGGTTTGTTATTTTTTATTTATTTTTTTTTTTTGGAAATGTTCAGGCCGGGAATTCGAGCGCTTAACAATATCTATTAATTATTATTTTATTATATATTTAGTTAGGGTTAATTCTCCTAAAAAATAATTTATTAAGAAATGGAACGATTTCGCTGTTTTCGAAAATTTTTTAGTGTATTTTTCAGTGTCTTTGATGATCCTTAAGTGTTGAACATGAAAATAAAAAAAAATGTAAATCCAACAAAATTTGTTCTTAAAGTTGTAATATGTTTTCTTAAGTTAACCAATTGTTATAGTTAAACCTTTTTTAAAAATGAAAAATCCAGGAAAAAGCTTACATTTAAAATTTTTAAACTATAAAGGATTCACAATTTCTCCAAGGTTTTATTTGACGAAAAACTTTACCAATTCAAAACAATATGATGAAAATACCAAACATTAAAACAACATCTTTAATAATAAGACCGTAGAAAATTGTATATTACTTTTATTTTCATGAAAATAGGTAGGACGCACACAATCGCTCATCTATTGTTTTGTTTTTGTCTCTCCATAAAATTTTAACCATTTGTATAGAAAATACTTTTTTTCTTAAGCTAAATTAAACTGCATAGGTAAATTTACTAAAAAAAATGGATCCCAGAGATAAATAAAAGGCAGATAAATGTCTATTTATTAATTATTAAAAAATTGAATTTATTGGAGATTAGGGGACCGAAAAGGTTCAAATTCGAACAGCCATATTTCGTGAACGAAACGTCTTATGTTGATCTCCTTAATGGTGGAACGATTTAAATATATTTTTTTTTCTTTGACCTTTAAACTTTCTTTACCAACATATTTTAGTAGTTGCTTTCGGTACAGATGAACATTTTAATTACATCATAAGACTAACTTAATTACTCCAATTATAAATCTAATTAAATTTTAAAACGATTCTATGAGATTTTACTGGTAAAACGGTTTAAGTTCTGGCATCATCGATCATAATAATAACAACATCTTCTGAACGCAACTATAACTTATTTTAAAACAACTATATGTACGTACATAATTATGTTATTTATTTGCTCTACTATATCCAGTATAAAATGCAATTTGACAAGCAACAATAAGTTTCTCAGGTTTCTGTTTCTAAAGAAAGTGTTAACGGCGCGTTTTTTAAATTAAAAGCCGTATTTAAATCCATAATTTATTAAACTCATACACATCACATAACGTACGTATCCATTTATAAAAGTGTCTAAACATTCACGTGCTACAAAACTAGTATTTTTGAGAAGCTTGTCCAACAAGAAATTTAAACATTAACAACATTTCTAACAGACCCAACCTACACAACAATAATTTTTCAAGAATTCTATACACCTATACAGATAAACATACGGCTTACTACAGACAGAGCATATGCAAAACATAATTTCACACAATCATTTCAAATTATATAACCTGGGCCTCAAAAATAACTGATTCACAGATATTTAGTTTTTTTTTGTAATCACCATGAAATCAAAGACCTTGCCTTGCACAAAATTCCACAGTTACCCATAATAGGCGTTAAGTCAAATTAGAATTAAAATCATTACTCATCAATTGGTATATAGACTCAGTAGTCAGTAAAAATTAAAAAAAAAAAAAAAAAACTATAAAGCTCATTATGTAGTCAGCAAAATATACCCTCTAATAGAATAAGTTTTTTTTTTTATTAAAATTGCTACAAGAGGTACCTACATCAAATAATACACGGCGGAAAAAATTATTAAATGTGCACGAGTAGTCACGATGGCTTTATCAAATTTCAGAAGAAGAAAAAAATGGCATTCCTTTCCCATTCTCTGATATTCTTTACCTATGTTTTAGAAGAGACCCTAAGTCAGTAGTTTCTAATAGACGAATTTATAGCGGACAGAAATGACGAGTGAAAAATCTACGGCTCAACAAAAAACAGATTTCGATAAAAATCAATCATTTCAGTAATCAAGTTATCAGAAGCGTTAGTTTTTGCGCCCGGATAGATCATAATTTACCGTCACACAGTCCACAAAACTGTTTTTTTCCGTGTAGGTATTGTTGCGTTGCTATCTCCAGATATAATATTCTAGGACAGCTATACAGACGACAAGCAAAAAAGTTGACTTTTCAAAAGGTTCATCTAGCTCTCCTGTATTGTCATTTATTTCAGAAAAAGAAAATTTCTTATAAAAATAGGTATGGGGATAAATTGTAGTAAATTTATGAGATGTAAAATGGCCTTCCGATTTTTTGTAAAATACTTAACGTAAGGCAAACCATCCAAATAGCTCAGATGACAGAGAAGGGGGTCTCGGGTTCAAGGCCAACTGTGGATGAAACATGAAGTATTTTTATCTGGTATGTTTATTTGAATTTGAGGCTGCATAGTTGAATTGCACTTAAATAGTCTAAATTATAGCATTGCTTAAAAATATCGGTGAAATAGTAAGCATTTTTAAGGTTTGCTTAAAAAAAGATCTCAAGTGCTGCATTTTTTTTATTTTTCCTAGCCCACTTAACCATATTTTTTTCGTTCCTTATCACTTTTGGTGTACTTGAGACTTTTTCCTAGACTTTATTACTGCACTATTAAATCTTGGTCCGCAGACCGGCTATTTAGAACCGATGTCCTAACTGGTTTTCTTATAGTTGCATGTACAATATAAATGGTACACTGTCGTATAATTTACACTGCTTTTGTGGTTCTTTGCCGTCGCCTTCCGTCTATATATGTACACATTGTTGTTATACAACCATTCTTTAACTTTCCTGTACAATAGTCGCGATATGCTATAGGTTCTATGTGCAAATTCCAAGTCAAAACAAAATAAATGTTGTGGATGGGTATAGTATTATAGAGAGAAAGAGCGTAGAAAACTTCTAATCTTTTTTTTCTTCAGTATAATATTGTCTTATCCATGGGATTTGTGCCATTTAAATTTTAAAGTACTTTATTGTGGTTTCTTCGAACAGAAATGATGTTAAGCGGCTTAATAGAATTATTGGAGGCTTTAAAAATGGATATAAATTGAACTTTTACAGCAACCGCAACAAAAATGGTAAAATTCATAAAAAATTTATGGCAAACAAGTCCTTTGACAATCTTAAAAAAACGGTACCTGTTTCATGGATTTTTATATACCTACCACAATAAATACCTAACACCATGAGTGGGATCATGTTTGCATTTGACTTTATCTTTGTATTTTATGCTTTAATTTATTGCAATACATTTCCGAAGGAAATAACCCTCAATACTAGTAGGTCGTATTTGGCATATATGTATATAGATTTCAGAACTACGTAATAAAAATCTTGAAGTCATAGGCTGTTATTTATATGGTAATATTGATGTTTTAGGGGTCTCTTGTGGTGATTTATTGAAGGTAACAAACTTTTTTTTCGTCCTATTTTTTAAACACAATACATATTTATCGATTTTTTTTTACTTGCTTAACTTAAAATTTCGGATGTCTACGACTGTTAGCGTTATAAAACAGTTTAAGAAGTAGACTATTACGACAGAAGCATTTTTAATAATTATAATTTTACTATGAAGAATTTTGATACAAATTTTCATAAATAATAATTTTAGTCGCATGCTCAAAATTTTATAATTTTTTTTTTCGCATGGATATGAAAAAAACAAATTTTTAGACAGAATGCCACAACATCTTTAACTGGTCCTGCGTTGTTCCTTAAACATCGAACTTAAAATGTTTCTTCGCAGGAAAGAGAATTAATCAGCGCTTGGCCTCTCGTAAAGAGCTTCAAAGCGAGTAATTTTTTTTACAATGTGTATTGCTTGTTACAAGACCAACCCTTATATTGTCTTAGCCCTTTGAGACCTGGCGTAAACATATGTTGCCATTGACTTTCTGTACGCATTTATTTAAATTTTCCACCACAATTATAATTTTTCAATTTTTTCCTAATATGTGGAGAGTGTAAATCAGTCCAAACTTTCCCGTTAAATATAACAAATGCCATTTTAATTTAGATTTTATGGCGCAATATCAGACGAAATTAGTACATATATTTGAAATAGTTTAGTTTAAATGGCTATTTGGTTATATGGATTTTTTCCAAAATTTTTCGTTTTTTTACTAAATGTTTTTTTTATAATTGCATATGTTGAAGGTGCAATTTTATTCTCTTAGAAGTAATAGGAAAATGTCTTACAGTAAAGCCAAAATTTTTCCAGATTTAGACTCTACGACCAAAAATTAGCTAGAATAAGTGTAAAATTTCAATAAATATAAGTCGACAAAAGTTCAGATCTCAAACGGTTAAAAACATTTCAGTTCAAAACACTCCAATTGCCAAATATCGCAATATCTCATAACATAAAATGTTCTTTTTAACATTTGAATTGTTTCCTTCATTGATTCGACAACTCCGTGCGAGAGTAAAACACTTCATATTTTACTACCAGACAGGGATCGAACCCCAGACCTACCATTCCAAAGGCATTACCTTTACTACTGAGTTATTTGGTTATCCTACTTTACCTTACCACAATTCACAACTGATCTCTATTGTGTATTTTAATTAGAATTGAAGTAGTAAACAAACACATCAACTAGATATACTATTTATTAATCTTTTCTAAATTTAGATATTTTTTTTTTGGTTTTTTTTTTATTTTATAAATCTAATTCCAAGATATTTGAATTTATTTTGAAGCAATTTCCCGGAATAATATTCGATTTTATGAAAAAAAAAACATGTTTTTCGAAATTGCAAAGTCTCAGAGTGTTAAAATTTTTTTTCCTCGGAAAATTTCCATAAAGTTATATTTTACGAACCATATATCAAGCTAACAGTTTTTCTTATTCCTTTTCTACTCAAAATGAATCCACGTCAATGTTACCAAAAAGGCCCTTCCATCAGATATGTTTAAAATTTATGATCTTGGAGATAAGATTTTTGTTTTTTTTTTCTCTGCTTATTCTTTTTTTGCTAACGTTTGGGGAAACAAGGTAACAAAAGTATTTACTTTGACAATGGGGGCTAAAAGTGTTTTAGCTCGCGTATTTACCCAACGAATTCATAAACCGGAAGGATATCTTTCTGCGTATGCTAAACGAAATTTATAGAAATAATTAATCAGTAAAAAAGGGGTTGACAATGGCAACATTAATCAATAAAATATCTCTATATAGATATATAGTATATATATATTTACATTGTGAGGTCGACCTCTAAAAAAAATGTTCTATTTAAGAAGGGTATTTAATATTAAAATACTTGACGTAAAAATATGATGATTAATATATCAAACTTTAATTTAGGCTGTTCTTTAATTTTACGAGGATGTCTATATTGTACGGATTGATGCAGCACCCCTTTTTCCGGATTCTTATAATTTTAATAACTAATATGTGTGTGTGTGTTTTATATATGTTGTAATATAATTTAATTAAAAGTTTTCCAAAACTAATTTTGAACTATTTAAATGTTTTGTGTGATGTTGACAAATCTATTTGCCAATATTATATAGGCTTTTGGGAAAACGATAATTTAGAAAAAGGTTCGTTGGTTATACTGTACCCTAAATCCCAACAATTTCAAATACATAAATAGGAATACGTATACATATACACAAGTATGTTATATACTTATATGAAATTCAGTTAGGGTGGAGCTCTTATATACAATGTATACATATGAAATTTAGAACTATACCCAAATTCCAGAAATTTGAAAATTATATAGAAAATGTCTACCCAAGAACATATTTGACAAGTTATTTAGATCAAAAACAGTACCTATTGGGATTTGGGAAGAATGATGAGGAGAGATTAAAAGTTTACGAAATTCTATATTGATTAGGCCTCTTTCTTAATGCACTATAAATGGAAAATTTAATCATACAGAGATTTTGTTTATTTTGGGATAGAATTTTTGTTAATTTTATTATTATTACGTATTTTCTGTTATTTTTCATTTCTTTTTTCTTTTTAGAATGTCGAGTCACTTTTTGCTTTCACTTTTTTCAAAAATTTCTAAAATGTACTTTTGGTGGATATGGGTGGGGAAGGGTGGAGAATGGGTTGGGCTATGGCGGGGAGGTGCAGAGGAAAGGTAGTTTAGTGTGGAAACCGTGAAGCTTTAGCTTAACAGTCTTTTTATAGGATTTTGAAGTATAAAATGGGTAATGTCTTAGATGGTTATGTGATTAAATAATCATGTATTTTTAACATTACAAATTTTTAATCGATTTTTTAATAAAATGAAATCATTCGATTTGTGAATTTGTAAGTAGGTTCAACCTACATGCCTACGCATAGGAAAATTTATTATTTATTTAAACACAGTAACGCGTAACTATTGCGTATTATTTCATTTTAGAATTCAAAGATTTACAAAGTAAAGCGTAATATTTTTATTTGAAAAAAAAAACACTTTTTTAAATTCAAATTTAAATTTTTATATTTACCTAAATATGTATTTAAGTAAAGCCAAAAACATTAAAAATATTTTGTATTTTTGTTGTTCCAAAAATATGTTTGTTTGCGTTATTTGTTTTTTTTTTAAATAACAACAGATAAAAACAAAAAAATAATAGCCAATTAATTAAAAAATAGCCACCATTAGCAAAAAAATTGCGTTTTTTCTGTAAAAATTTGCAATATCAAATAAACCTCTTATTAATATAATTTGTATATAGAATGTTCACTATACGACCTTCCTATTGAATTGTATATTTATACCCGTATGATGTTAATCGAAGGGTATTATAACTTTGGTACGGAGTTTGTAACGCCCCTTAATACTCAT
>JANSTT010019014.1:0-12387 GCA_026745375.1 Platyura marginata | reverse complement strand
TTTTTTTCTTTTTCTAGTCGAAGATTCATAAACATAAAACAAGTACGTCATTTTATTTTCATATTTTTTGACATAACCTAAAAAAAAAACTGAAAAATATTGTTACAATGTGTGCTCTTACGGTAGCAATATTAATGTTAAATCACTAACGAAAATGTTCTTATATTGAATTCAACGCTCCTGCCTAGTAATATTCTTCTATCTTTTACATTATTTGACACTCAAATTTTAAACAGTGATATTGATTACACCATTTTCCTCGATAACAAATTTAATTACTTGCAAACAAAAGAATTTACAGAATGCATTTGCTAATTAGAAATGTTATTGTGTTCAGCTAAGTTATAACATGTAGCTGTACTGTAAATGTACCACTACTCTACATACTAATATAGCATATATGTATGTATGTATGTATATGTAAATATATTTCTTTTACTGAAAGCAACAAGGATTCAAAATGAATATTTAGTTGGTGTAATTTATATCCCATACACTTTGCGTTTCAAATTTATTGTATTAGCTTTCAGAAAACTGCTTTTATCTTACCCTAAAATGCAATTCGTGCCCCTGTCATACGGTTTCTCGTATTTAGGTATATTATACTGAGAACAGACGAAATATCATCCCTCTTTTTGTAGAGCATATACTATATATGTATATATAAATGTGTGTACAATTGTGGAGAGGTATAAATTCATTTCAAACTATCAACTAGAAATGAACAATAAATAGTCAGCCAGTGTAAAAGGACAATTTATAAACATCCCTTTAAATGAAATGACAGTAATTCTATTTATTACATCAATTTTCAGATTAAATGTGATTTAAATGCCTTTTGTATTTAATTCTAATTTTAGAATTTACATGAAAATATTCAATTTCAGTTAAGTTCATAATTTTCAATAATGGAAAAATTTAATATGAGACCAATGAATTGTAACAATTCTGTTAGATTATAATAAATGAATAAATATTTAGGCATTTTTAAAAGAAAAGAAAAGAAAAGAAAAACGAATTTTCCCTGTTTTCTTGAAATTCTATTTATAAATTGTTTTTGTACGAAAACTGATTTTCACGAAAACTCATTCAACCCATATTAATTTATTTTAATAGATCTTCCGAGAAGATACATAATAATTAACTAGGTAGAAATTCATTAAAATAGTTTTCTCCGGCAAATGAGTTGTTGGAAAAATTAATTTTCTGACATATAAGTAGGATTCAACCATAATTGCTATGATATGATTTATAGGAGAGTTTTTACTATTTTCCTTTAAGCTACAATGGTTTAGCCAGTTTTATATACATAAATAAGTAGACTCATCGCATTGAGCTATAACACAATAATATGTTCGCTCATGCACAATTGTATTATAACACATTGTTACAGCATGCGAAACATATAGTGGATGTTTAATCATAACCTAAGTTTATTAAAAATATTCGTTTCAGTTGTATAAATATTTTTATGGCTTAGTAAATTTAACGCTTTTTTAATCTTGATACCGTCTGCTAGCTGTGTTTGGTTTAATTTTTGTAAAAGCTAAAAATATCAACAATAATTTTCTAATTTTTTTTTCTTCCGAAATGCCGAACGTAGGTCATGACATCATCAAGTATACTTTTCACACTAGTCGAGATAAGTTGAAAACGACGCTAGGTGACCCAAAACACCACTTTAGGATTATCAATGTTGCCAGTCTAAAATAATTAAAAAGGTAAAAAACTCATTTGGGTTGAAGAAAAACAAAAAATTAAAGTCTTAATTAGTTTTGAAAAATTGTCATCGTGTATTCCAAAAATAATATTTTGATAATATCCCATACAACAACGCTTCACTCTAATCTAGCCAACACTCTTATGTGTTTTCTATAAAAATAAATTCTATACTTAAGTAGTAGCAGCTCATCAATAATTTGTAAAAAAAAATACGTTTGAACATTTAATTCAACCAATCAGCATTTAGTAAAAATGATACATCCATAGTCCATACATATAAGTAAATAATACATAATCTTTACAAGTTTTTTTAAAATTATGCGTTCTTCTTATTGGTCGGTTTATTATTTTCGGTTTAAATTATTTTCTATAGGTTATGTATTAAATTATAGATAGGTAGTCATACTCCTCTTTACAATACGATCCTTTTCTATTATAGGATCTAATGGCATTCAATCCTAAGTTAAATAATATTTTTTGATTAAATTTTAAAATTCGTATCCTGTCTACTAAAAAAAAAAATCTAAAAGCCACTTCTAATTTTCATGTTTGTAATTTATATATACCAATTATACCCAGGCACCATTTCGATAAATATTGATTTTTTTTTACAATAATTGACCTATTAGATACGTGTCAGCACTCTTGTTCAATTTAAGTTTAGAAAAAGTAAATCCTTTTGCCTATATCAAAATAAACATTAAATTTAGATCTGCATACCTATACCTGGCCTTACCGTTAAATTTCTCTGTTCTATGTTAATGTAGATATTTACACACGAAAATACATTATATGAATATTAGATACAGATATCTATACATATAGAGAAAAAAAAACAGATTTACCAAAATTGAAAATAATACTGTCAATACTATACGTAAATGTCAGGGATGCCTTCATCTGGATTATGTCGCATAAATGTTATTTGCTTAATCTACGGTTCACCGTTCACCCCCAAAAATACATTGGCGTCAATCCGTAAGCGACCACCATGACCACTTATATTGGTCATGTTATATTGTTTGTATTGTTGTTGTTGTTTTAGTTATTTCTACAATTTTCAATATTACATTACAATGTGCAACATATGCATTATATATTTATTTAGGTGCATCGGCTAACAATGTATATGTATATGTAGTATTCACGTACCTCTATTATATTATATATTACCTTTCCATATTCAACCGTCAACTGTGTTAAAATGATTTTGCACGAACAATAATTTTTGTTAAACCGATATAAAAGGGAGAGGGTTGGTTTCTATTTGAACAGGAAATTGAAATGGTAATGGTTTAGTGTTACAAATGGTTGCAATTTCAATCCCTTTTTAATACCTCTCTTGTTGTTTTAATTTAATCTTAATTAATGTAATGGAAACATTTTGTATGTTCAATATATGAATCAGCTATGCCAAATAATACAGGGTGAAATTGTTTTACGCATGTAGATACATACACATTATACATAGATATATGTACATATGTACAAGTACATACACGTATATGTATATACCATAAGATGGGGGAGTCGAAAAATTTCTATGTAAAGTTCATTATAATATATAGATTTTGTATGATCTTACGGAAATTGTTTGGCAAACTGTGTTGTCAACAGAATGCTCATCAAAAACATTTTCAAAATGATTGCGGTGTAGGCGAGACCGGGGCGAGATGGCGCAAATTTTTAAAAACGTAATTTACTCGGAAAGGATCTAAAATATTCGGATGCCTAATATTTCATTTTAAAGCTTAAAATCTCAGCTATGTACTTTAAAAAAAACTTTTACTTCTAATTATT
The DNA here is from genome assembly GCA_026745375.1 of Platyura marginata. NCBI lineage: Eukaryota > Metazoa > Arthropoda > Insecta > Diptera > Keroplatidae > Platyura > Platyura marginata. The sequence continues at coordinate 8,865 of JANSTT010019014.1, read as the reverse complement.
AATTTTCTGTGTCAAAAAGTGAAAAATGTCACCCCTTTCCAATGAGCCAAGTCGCTCCGACTACGGCGTGACTTGGCGAAACCCATGGGGTGACATGGCGCATAGTGAAAATATCTGCAGAATAGCATGATTAGGACCTAGAAATTACAATAAATAGATTAGGGTACAAACTTATTTATTAATGTATTCAGTTACTTCAGTAGGTGCGGTTTGTTTTTAACAATTAGTGCATTTTTTAGTAAGTGTAGTGAAATAAGAATTTAAAATAAAATAAAAATAGCGTTTTTAACCTAAATCACTTTCACATTGATGGAATATGTATTGGTTTTCTCCAGGAGTACACGCAGTATGCATCCAGAAATTGGATTATATGCATTTTATCCACTTTTTCTTCGCGCCAAGTCGCCCCGCAAAAAATAAAACATCTAGCCCCGAGTGACAATTTTAAATTCAATTGTTTAAATAAAATGTTGTATGTAAAATTTAAAAAAACTGTTAATTGCATTAAAATCTACGATAAATTTAGAACAGATTAAGTATTACATCACAGTTGTCACACTTGAGCACTTTGAATAAAAATAAAAACTAAAAAAAAAAGTTACTGCATGTGCCTATACTACAATTATTTAATATAATTTAATATTTAATATGTTATATCAAACTCACCAGCTTATCGAGAGTGTCTTCTTTTCTCTTGTTACATTGACTTAAAAACAAATTACAATTCATCTATGTATGTACTATGTATGTATACTAATAATATTAGATAATATAATTACTAATATTATTATAAATGCGCAGGGTGATACCGCCACAGTGCCTATAACCACAAAAATGTTCATTTGTCGCCGTCAAAGGTTGGTAGTGCATTAATTTACATTTCGATTATATGTCAAATATGCAGAATTGAATACTTTATAAAACGTAGTACTAAATTTTAAAATTAAGTGTACTGACTCTGAGCAAATTGAACTGCGCCATGTCACCCCATGCGCCACCTTGCCTCGGTCTCCCTACTTACTTATTTTTCGAAACTTCAATATTTATTGGAAGAAAATGGTTAAATTTTATTTTGTGTACCTAATATGTGCTCAATATTTTTACATATGTATCTATAACATAATGTAGTCATAAATTATTTCTGAGAAACGTAAAGAACTTTTAAAAATATTTATTAATATCAGTTCAGGTAACAAATGATTGAAATGACCAATAAAATGCCAAATTTTCTATCGATAACAAATATTGCATTGATTACATAATTGTGGTGTTTGCCAAGGTTTCTAACAAATTCAAAATATCAGTAGGTAATCAACAAAATAATCAGAGAATACCCTAAGAAGAAAGCTAGAAAATACGATGATTGATGAAGTAAGTCGATTATTATCTAGGACTTGTCTATTTTTTTCTGTACAATAAATAAATAAATAAACATCGAGTAAATTGAATAGAAATCAGAAGAAAATTTTATTGAAAATCTAATGGATTTGTAAAGAAAATTTGGTAAAATCTGAACAAAAAATTTTTTTTTGTCCGAATTTCAAAGTTATAGATTTTCGAAGTACATGTAGGTACCTGAAAGAAAAGTTTTCCCGAACAAAGAATTTTTATTGAACATACAAGGAATTTGTATGGGAAAATTGGAAAAATCTGAACAAAAAAATTTTTTTTCGTGAATTTCAAAATTTTTCTCTAAATTTAATATTCTTAAGGTTTTCAATCAATTTGTGAACATTTCTATTTATTTGCATAGAATTTTACTAACATTTACTATAAAACGCTTGAAAATGGCTTAAATTTCGATTCAAAAATAAAATACTAAACGACGAAAAAGACCAAGATATTAGTAACCGTTGGATTCGTACATTCCTTAGCTTTAATTTGTGGGTAATCTTGAGGCTAAATTAAAATCCCCCGATTTTAAAAAAATCTTTTGGAATAAGTTTTCTATGGAAATTCCTCGCCATATCGATGTATGCTTGGCTAAATATAGTTATTCTGATAGATATTTGAAGTATCTATGTAGGAGAAAGAAATCGCTCGAACAATGGTTAATTAGTTAGTTTACTTAATAAACTGTGAAAATTTCATCTTAAGACGTTTAGCTGGTATCTTGATCACAGACGGACAAACGAATTTAATTTAATTCCTAACATTTGTCATTAAAATTTAATTTTCAAGTTTGTCCAACATTAAAGCTTGTATCTGCATCATAAGTTAATAATTGTTTTCCTATAAAATGCATTTTTTTTTCTAAAACACTAACAGAGTGAGTTCAATATTACTACTGAACTTTTGTGATCGGACAAGAATTGGTAAAAAATGGCATGATCATTATAGTTCATTAAGACAATTATTATCTTTAATTGAGCGTGCAAATTTTTATATTTTTTTTGTTGTTATTTTAATCTTTAATGTCATTCGAAATGGCGTGTATAATAATAAAAAACAGACAATTGCAAGAATTTCAACTGCACCGTATAGCAGCAGCTTGTTAGTCCGTTCGTTTAATTTCATTTAAATAGTTTTTTTTTTCGTTTAATGTTGGTAGAAGTAGAACCAAATAGAACAAATCAAAATTAGTGTATTTTGCCCAAAATCTTGCTACACAACAGTTAGTGAATTGTCATTCATTTGAATAGATACTATATATCTGAATATGTAGATGTATACTATGTATAATACTTTACATAACCAGAGTGTAGAAATAGGTATAAAATGTTTACTATGTTGTGTAGACTATTTGAATTTGCAAAAGAACACAATGCTCGTTTGCTGTGTTCATGTTCCAATTTTCAATCAATGTTAGTCTATGTTTTGAAAGACTGGGATTTGCAAATTTGCTGTACACTGAAAACTTTGTATTATACGAAAACATGCTATTGTATGAATTTTAATAAGGTGATGTATGGATTTATTTTTTTTATTTTTTTTTTGTTACGTAGGTATAATATGTATGTATATGTATGGTATGTAATGTATATAGAGAGGGTATTATATACGTTTAAAATTATATGTTCATATAAGGTATCTAACTAGAATATAAAAGACTTTCCTGTAAGGCATTAAAGGAAAGGTTTTTATTAAAACAAAAATCCATTAGAAATAAACCAAAGTCAATGTCAGAAAAATCAAGAAAATGTTATTATATACTGCCTTACATGGCAAACGTAAGAAAATGAAGGTTGTGCGAAATTAAATTTTGTTTTACGTTACAACAAAAAAGGGGCCAAACTTTAAAGGAAAATCTAAAGTAACTGACGTATTTTATTTATGGTCTGCGCTTTATTGATTTTGTGTAAAATTTGCTTTAAGTAGGTATACAAAAAAAAAAAAAACAGTAAAGAGCTTAAGCTTTTATACATAATCTTTCAGTTAAATTAAATTACAGTCCTTTGTCATTTTTATACTGAATAATCATTTAGGTCTACAGAGAAAGGTGGGGGCTAGGTAGATACCTATAATATAAAATAAATTAATTCTATGCAGTAACCTATTATTTGAACATGATGGTAAGGTAAGTTATTAGGTATTTCTAATGAGAGTTAACTGTTACAGTACATAGATACATATGTACATTGTACATATAATAATATTATGTATAATGAACAGAATTAACATTTCCAAAAGGGTTGCAAAAGGTAAATGCTTTAGGTGCTTAACATAATTTTTTGAATTTGTAATAATTATTTGTTTTGCACATTTAATATTAATTTTATTTGTGGTTTTTGTTGGTTTTGTTTTTCTGTAAGTATATCGTTAGTTTCGATTGGTTGGATATCTCATACTGGAATTTAATTGGTAGAAACATAAGCGAAGCGTTTTTTTTTTTAGTTTTTACTGAAGAATCCTACTGAATAATCGATGATCATATGACTAATATTTGGCCTCATTTCTATCGCCATATTTTCACCACTACAATTGACTAGAAACTGCAAAGAAGCGATTGATGAGGTGGAAGCAGTGGTAAATTATTCCACAGGGTAGACAATTTTTAAACAATAGTTTTGTTTATATGAACTAAAATTAACAATAATCGTTGATTTTGATATAGGAACGGACTACATTAGACTGATCCGACTCTCAAATAGCATAACGGTTAGAATAATTTATTTTAAGCAACAATATAGTGAGATAAGAAAACTTAAGCCAAGAGAACAAGTTCTTCTATGTCCTTCGCAACTAAATACAATATATAAAAAAAAACTGTAACTTCCCTATCACTGAAACCACATCAGACGCTCTATGGTAGAGAATATACAGTTTCTCCACTTAAACTATTCTATCTCTAAAATTTATCTATCAACTTTCTATTTTTATCTACCGCAAAAGATTACGAGCTTAAATGCACACTAATCTTACGTTGTTCTCTTTTGTTATAGAAGATAAAAGTACTGAACTCATTCTATGATGCCTTTAAATGCATAGGGGCGGCGTTGAAATATATATCTACAAAACCATTAAGGGAGACACATAAATAGCTCTAACCAACAGATACTAACAACCTTATTACAATTTCCCTTGTTTACCAATCCCCAAATGTATTTTGTCTGATACTTTATTTGGTAAAAATGGGACGGAAGCTTTCAATTGGATTCCAATTTATATTCTTTTTGTTTCAGGCGTTTGCATTGCCATGAATAGATGTTTGCAAAGACATTTCTCTATGTTAAGCTACATACCACATCAGAATATGGTTCAATTCCCATCCCCAATTGCATTCACTAATTAATTTTTGCCACTCAACTTTACTAAACAATATTTTTGTATCTTATCGGCAAATATCTTCAAATAGATTTTTGTGCTTGACAGACAAATAATCTTCAATAAAATAATTAGAAAAAAAGTCAGTTCATCCACAATATGAAAATCCCAATCACATTCACAATCAGAGCTCAATTGTGACATAATTATGGCCTTAACTATCTCATATTAAAGAAACCCTTTTCATATTTGTTCCCCTAAGGCTATATTAATTGTTTAGATGTTTCTCAATAGCTCTTTTGTGGAAAATGATTTATTGAAGGTGACTTTTGTGTGCGGTTTAATTAATGCCCCCGGGACAATTTACAATACATATATATAAAAGGTTTGAGTTATGTTGCAATTTATTTATTCATTTTTTAACTGCCTCGAAACAGACGCCATTTATAAAATTGGTATTAATTGGAGTGCTATTTTAGGGGTGGGTTTTTTTTTCAATAGCCAACATACACACTTTATTATTATCTTTCTAAAATATTTTGAAGTGTGACAGTTGTGTCAAATTAAATTTTTGTTGAAAGGTAGGCAGTTAGAATGAAATTGAAGGTTTTTGTGTTGGAAAAAGAGGCAAAGTTCTGGTGGTGTTTTAGTAAACGAGTTCAGAAAATAACGTTGGAAAACTAGTTTGAACTGTGCTCATAATTATTATGAAATATGGACATGTCAGAAGCCAAACGGTTTAACTCTACTTTTTGAAAATTTTCTTATATCGTTATATTACCATTTCATTACTTCTAAATCTAAAGAAGAGGATTTTTTTTAAATTAATATTTTGATTCTCCGCGAAAAAATGCGATTAAGTATCTGATAAATTTTAAATCTTATAATTTCAATCTGATTTGTAAGCACTGTTTTCTCTTTAAATACTCAGAAGAATTATTTTCGAAATCATTTTTTACTTACTTTTCCACTTAATCATTTTGTTGAGTTAAACCATAACCTACTATATAACAGCCAGCGTGATACTCGCCCCTTTTGTTTGGTATAGTGTGCGTCTATTAAAAAAAATTAAAATATACGATGGAAGCATGGCCAATTATGAAAAATAATTTTCCCGCATGTTTTCAGTGTTAATTTTTTAATTTATTTGACAAAATATTGGGAAATTCAAATATTTAACCAAAGCAATCAAAGAAAAAAAAATATAACGTCACTTATACATTGATAACCAAATTTACAGGCCTATTTTACGTTAAGAGCGCTAATAATCTTAAGAACAAAAATCTTAAGAAATTAAGAGCGCCTTTAAGAGCCGTTCTTTTATTTGTTACAGTCAACTTTTTATTAGCGCTCTTAATTTGTCTCACCTCGTAGTGGTGAGTTTATAAACTCTCAATTTTAGATTGCAAATTTTAATTTTGTGAGGTTGTGTTCGTGTAAATACATAGGTACAGAAATTTACTTGTTTTTTTTTTGTTGTTTTAACATATCATAATTAAAAAAAAAATTTACATAAATCACCAATCCAAATTCTTACTTGCAGTTACGGTTTTTTTCAGATATGTTTTCAATAGTTGACTTATACATAAATTATACATATAAGGTACACAAAGCATTAATTGTTGTTCTGGCCACTGATGGGTTATATTGAAGCGTTCTGAGGGCTGATTATGTTCGTGTAAAATGTCGCGATTTGAAACAATATACACAAATGTCAAGTTATTAGCGCTCTTAACTGTTAAGACCGGCAAAAATGTTGCTCTTAAGTTATTAGCGCTCTTAAGTTAAAAGCCGCGTTGTGGAATACGAATTTCAGTGTCGCGCTCTTGAGGTGAATCTTAAGACAAGTTAAGATTAAAATGTCCGCTATTAGAGTCTAAACTTTTGCATAGAATAGGCCTGTTAAATTCCAATTTTTACTACTAACTATTAATAGGTTGTGGAGCAAACCGATATTGGACCGTAGTATTCCGTTACACTTTGCACAAATATTATTAAATCTACACACACAATTGTTATAAACATCACTCTGGCTGTTATATACTATAGTAGGTTATGGTTAAACCGTTTGGGTTCTGGCACGTCCATATGTGGAGTCAATTGACATAGTAAAAATGTTTGTATAATTATTAAAAAGAATACTGCAAGAGAAGATAATGAAGCTGCATTAATATTGCGAGAAAATAAACGTAGTTTTTTGTATTTACAATTGTTTTCTTTTTTTAAATTCATTTATAAGAAATGTTAGAAAAACTATTTTATATTTTGTTTTTCTATGTTTGGGTTGGTTCTACGGTAAAATCTTGAAGGTAAAGTGCCGAATTAAAAAATAAAAACAAAATTACTAAAATTTGACGTTAATATATTGCAAATATCTCTCAAGGTAGGTAACGAAGGCAGTACCTATTTATATATTTTTCAGTGTTCAAATTACTCAACTGTACATATATATGTAGCTATTAATAAGTATATAAGGTATATTCGATCCGTATACGAGTATGATGATTATTCAACCAAAATCGTTCAGATTGTTCGGGTGTTAAGGCTCTTTATCTTAATTTTGGTATTTTGCCATCAATACTTGCCTTTTTCAATGTTTCTAAATCAATATCAAAGCAATACATTTTCTTCAGTAAAACAAACATTTAATTAATTTGTGTAGAAGACTACAATAGAAATTCATTTATTTTCCATCATTTGATGTTGTTTTGAAAATTGCTTTTGTTATAAATTTTCGTTTTCTACAATGAAACGATAAAAGAAATTTTTCAGATAATTAGATAATATCGAAATATGTTTATTTTTGAAATTTTTCCTTTCCGGTATCGATAAACATAATAATTATATCGTTTCTCAATATTGCCTTTTTTTTTTCTTTTTTTTTTGTGTTATTATTTGCAAAAACAAGACATCGATGTAATAAGATTTGTCTGTTTTTATTGTAACAAAAAATCTTTGAAAGAAATACCACCAGAAGATAATAGATATTTTTAAATTAAATTAAAGAGGTCAATAAACTTGAAAGATATCTTATTTTGTAGAAGAAGATTGAACGGGGAAAAATAAAGATAAAAGATGAAAAAAATTATGTAGGTACATATGGTACAATATATATACATACATAGGTACCTAGTTAGTAACGAAATAAAAATAATTTGAACCTATGAACCTATGATCTAATCTCATCATAAAATCTACGTACGTAATTATAGTCTACACTCCACAGTCAGTCTACTTTACGGTTTATGTAGGTGGATATGTTTCTTTAATTAAAGCAATGACAACCTTTTTTAAATAAACAAAATTATATTGTTTAATTTGTAATGACCCTGGCTCGCAAAACACCACTTTACCTTAAATTAGAAAACGCAAATGTTTAAAATTTATTAAATTTATTATTATTTTCGATCACTTATTACTAGAGGAAATTAGAAGGTTGGAAAGTGTGGGAAGTGCGCACTAATCTATTAAGAAATTCCATCCACTTGGTCTTCAGAACTTCCGTTAGAATGTTAGCGCCATATGATCTTCCAATGGAGTATAATTTTTGTATGGGTTATAATATATATATTATGTTGTAAATATGTTTAGAATTATTATATAGATGTCTTGAAAAGTTTTGTTATAAATTATGTTGTATAGATGTTATATCTTATATGTTTAACTATGTATGTAATTTGTGTTTAACTTTAACTATCAATTTATAATTGGTTTATTAAGTATAATGTGTAAATGTTTTAATATTGAGAGCATCTGCTCTCAAAGCCGGATCGTCGAGCTCTGTCCAACTTGTTTCTAATAACTTATCACCGCCCCGTCAGCCGTTGATTACTTGGCTCAACAAACATGACTTTATCATGGATGGCGAAAGGAAATTTATATAGGAATTGACAATTTATATATATGTATGTATAACAATGTATAATAGTAGCGTCTCTGAGAGGGACGTTAAAAATTTTGAAGAGTTTTGTCTGTGGATCTGTTGTCTTCAAAAATGAAACCAAAACCGAACATTTGTGGTTAGAAAATTAAATGCTGGTTATAAATTCGCTATAAAAAAATTATCCATTTTTTCGAGAGTCCTGCACCCAGATTCTGTTTCTCGTGACTATGGTCATATGACCTTTATTTTCGAAAAGTCATCTGTGAGTTCGAAAATTG
>JANSTT010019013.1:0-12389 GCA_026745375.1 Platyura marginata | reverse complement strand
TATATAGGGGATGCTGAAGGAAAAGAATAAAGTAGAAGAAGAAAAACGAATTCAGTATATTTTCTCTTTCTTGCTCAGACAAAAACTTCGAGGAAAATGGAAGTATTTTCAGCACAATAGCGGCCACACCCTAGTTTTTTTAGTTTTATTTAATTTTTTGTATACAGATTTTTTTTGTAGTTTTGTGGGTTACATCGGTTTTTAACAGTTTTCTTTTCTATTTTTTTGTTCTTCTTTTAATTATTTTGTTGTTGTTGCATCGTGCATATATTCCATATACATACATAGAGTATAGAGGCATACCTATATACAGTTTTGGTTTGATATCGAAAGTGTTTTAAATGATCAATAAACTAATTTTGTATGTATAGACAATTTAAATTTTTATTTCCTATTTAAAGAGATAGATTGTTGTAAATATTTAGACGAATAATTTTTGTATTTCACATTGAGTGTACAGCGAAAAGCTTCTTTTTGGTTATAACAATAGCTGGAGAGTATTATTAAATTGTTTTATTTGTCCAAATTATAACAATAACAATGTAGCTACATATATTTGTGGGAAAAAGTTTAAAGTAGCTTAAAGTCCATTTAAATAACTAAGGCTTAAGCTACTTTAACTTAGCACCACAGATATTATGTCGTGATGCATGTGAGATATTTTAAATATAATACAATAACTAACTTGATTCAATAAAATCCTTCTATAAAATTTCTGAAAACTGAAAAATTAGTTTGAGGTGAAAAAATTGATTTAAGGATTACCAAAAAAAAAATGTTTTGTTTGACTGCCTTCAATTAATATAAAAGAAAAAAATAATTACATTATTTTAATTTGGTTGGTTCACTTGCTAGATAAGTAATGTGATTTAAAAAAAATATTTCAAATTGAAATGTGCATATGTAGATATGTTAGAAAAAACATTTGATGGGTTTTAGTAATTTATTTTAAGGGAATTAGTTGAACTGTAGGTAAACAGTTGAGTAAGATGAGACAAGATAAGAAAAAAAAAAAAAGAAAGTGTCTCCATAAAATAATTATGATCTCAATATTTGGTAAATACCTATCAGTAAAACCAAATGAATCGAACTGGTGTCACTGATGAACAATAAATATGGTGATCATGCATACAATGTGCCATATTATTATTTTAATGAAAAATAAAATATTCAGTCTATTAATGAACATTTGACAGCATCCAATTATTCTAATAGTCACATTTGTCACTTATAAAAAACTATTTCCATGCAAAATTTGTTGTGAAAACTGACTTGTCTAAAGCAGACTGATAATCAGGGGCGACTCAATAAAATTTGTTTAATCCGAGTGTCTCAGGCAATTTTTTTACGAACCGCCTAACTTAAAGATTGTCAACTGAAATTTTTAAGTGTTTCCATTTTAAGTAGCGTTCTTTTTTCTTCCTAAATTCAAATCTACCTAATTCAAATCCTGCATAATAAGATTTATAGTATTTTTTTGTTTTTTTTCTATATCCAATAAAAATAAAAATATTTTTGCGCTCTTAAAAATTTTGTACCCTAGGCGGGCGCTTTTATGGGAGAGCCGTCTTTGATGTCTTATTCAGTATAAAAGTTTACTAAATCAAAAGGCGATTGATTAACTGATGTTGTCCTAATTTATGGTCAGACTAGTCGGTTTTGTTCTTTTCTAGTTCATCAAAAAAAAAAAAAAAATGGAAAAAATTCTGCCAATTAAATGCCAGACTAAAATCAATTCTTCAGTTCGTCTATCACTATTTATATCCCAAAAATATTTGTATGAAATAAAATATTGAAAAGCAGGTGATTTTTTTTCCAATTTTTCCTGACAGAAAAATTGTTCTTCGTAAATATAATGCACGTTATATTTATATATGTATGTATGTATGTACACATGATGTGTTCGTATACCTATATGATGATTTAGAATGAAAATTTTCAGAATATCTGTCAGTTGCATTCAAATGGGACTGGGTTTCATAATCATATATTGTCCACATATCTGTTCCCGGCCCGAATATAGATAGATAGATGTGCACAAACATAATTGAACGCAATTGCATCCACTAGACTTTTGATGCATTTTTAAAAACGCCAAATTTTTTTTTTTTTTTTTGCTGTTGTTGAATATAATTCATGTTGTTTGGCAAACAGATAAACGGGTAACGTAGCCTTTGATTTATGTATTGTCCATTTTTTTTTTGATGGGGGATAAGCAAGGAAGGTTTTTACTTTTACTAAATTTCTTTCTACTGGGGGGAATTATATATATTTTGTTTGTTTTTACAAACACGAAAAAAAAATTGTTTTTCCAATAACCAAACTGTCTATACTGCAATGGCTACTGGTCTCTAAAAATCTACCAACATGTAGCTGCTATCCATCAACAAATATAATCTTTGGGGTCCATATTGATATCTACCTAGTATATGTGGACTCTGTATTTACATAGGAAAACAAAACAAATTTTCACTCAAACTCCTTATATTTTGTGTACCTACCTACAATATATGTGTAGGCCTACGGTCTGTCATCCTCTGTGACGGTACGGATGCAACAAAACAGGTGGGAAATTGAGAGTTTGAGTGGTGCATGCATTTACATATATTTGGATATAAAAGAGTTGCGCGCATATATATATGGTTGGATATCAAAGTATTTTGTGTAGTTTCTATAGCCATAAATCCGTCTATGCTCTAAAATGCATGTACAGGATCATACATACTACATATCTATAAGTGCATACACAAAAATTGAATAAACAAAACAAAAGCGCGTAATTATCCTCAGGACAATTTTTTGTTTTTTTGTTTTTTGTTTTTGGTCCGTATATATGAATGAGTTTTTATGAAAAAAAAAAAAACAAATATTGCTGCTCTATTCAGGGGGGTTTGCTTGTTTGGGGATTGTCACAAATTTATGGGAATAATTTGTTCGGTCTCGTCGCACCAGAAAATATATTGTAAGTGGGAAGAATTTACAATAAATGAACCATAGACACACCAATATAAGTACAAACACTTCTATAAGTATACTCACAATAGAAATTCCCAAATTATATTATTTTCCAAAACAAAAAAATACTTAAAAAAAAAAACTGTCATACTTTTACGTTTAAATGAAAATTCAAAAAATAAAGAAAACAATCTCACCGATTCACGAGATAAAATGAAACTGAAATGAAAATCTTTAAAATAAAGTCCAACAAAAATCTTTCGACAAAAATTATCTCACGATTTGTGAAACAAGTTTTTCTTTTATATCAAAACTATTTAGATAATCAATTTTTTTCCCCTTCTCAATAGAATCTTTGAACAATTCTTCGATGAACTTGTTTTCAAAATATTTTAGGGCATCTTTTTATGTGCAAATTGACCCCTTTCATTTTAAGATGCATCAAAGGTGTATCTGCATATATACGTATTTTGGATTCACTTAACAAAGTAAAAAAGAAAAAAAATGCAAACGAGTTGTGGCCTTTTTATGCCAAATATTTTTTGGTCAATGTAATCTGTAAAATAATTATTTCAATTCTTTACGTTGTCTGCCCTTCTAAAACGTAAAAATGGTTCAGGAATAGGTGAAATGATTTTATTTTATTTGTCATTTCTATGAAAGAATTCAAAATAGTTTTAAATTTAAATTGTGAATTAGGGATTTTGTATCCTAAATAATTCCTTCATAAAATTTAAAATTTTGATGTTGAAAATAGAAAAAATCTTCCTCTGCTACAACTCTTTTTACGTTTTTCCTTCTTTTTCTTCTTCGCTTGCTTTTGTAATTTTTGAATCGTTTTTTTTTCAAGATTTTCCTGGCATTTATGCTATTTTCACAAAGGACCATTCATACAACATCGGATTAATAAACGATCAACAGTGCAGATAGATGGAATACATTTCAAAAACGTTATAATGACACCACAGTTTCAACCAGAATTAATTTCTTTTCTATGAATTAAAAAGTCGTTGTATAATCAACCATTATTTAACGTTGACTTTTAATCCAATAAAACTTCGAGTTAATTTTAAGTTTAAATAGAGTTTACATTGTTAACCTTACATATTGCCTTGTTACATATAAACTCTTTTTAAACCATAAATACACTTCTTTGCAAAGAAACGTTGTAATAACCATAGTAGGACGTTTAAATAACCTCTCTTTATTAATATTAAAAACACTGCAACAATGCGATCAATATGTCGGTTTTTTTTCTTATAAGCTATAAGCCCTGTTATAATTACGCTTTTACATGGTATTTGCAACTCGATAAAAAATAGTTTTTATAACGTGAGAAGAACAACTTAAGTTTAAAAAAAACTGTCCAAACACAGTTGTAGCAAAGTTGCTGGGAAGTATTATTGCCGTTATAAAAACTCTTTTTATCTTTCGATAACTACAAGTTTTTTTTATACTTAAGTTCTTCTTGCTGCAACGTTATAAAAACAATTTTTTTTAAAGTTGTAAAGAGGTTATTTAAACGTCTTGCTACGGTTTTTACAACGTTTCTTTGCAAACAAGTGTATTTATGATTTAAAAATAGTTTATCGATAAGGTTAATGATGTAGGTAAAGTTTACTTAAAAACTTAAAATTAACTGATAATATTGGATCGGGTGAAAGTGACGCGGCATCGGGTGAACATTAGTCGAAAGTTGAATATCGTGAATTTTGTGGGTGCAGGAATACGGGAATGCTTCAAATGCAATCTCGGCGATATCGGGACATATGGCAACTATGTACATAATAAGTATACGTCAAAATCGGTGCTGTAATCGGTGTGCTTCATCAGTTGTAATGAATTTGCTCCCTCTGAAAGATGGTTACTATAAATGCATTAATATTGTTCAGTTTAACAAAAAAAAAAAATAAAAATTATGAAGCCAGCCAGAATCAAATAAGTAGATACTTAAAGTATTAAAATTAAAATTCATATAAGTATGAATGTAATGTATGGATATAATATATGTACATATAAGTATATTGTACAATATCACACTGCTATATACATTGTATAGTTGGTTTGGTATAATTTATATTGATTAAAGCGAAATCCATGTCTAATTTGTGTATTTCCCAAATTCGTTTGGATTAAACGTTCCCATAAAAATATAGGTATGTGTAGAGGTACCCACATAAAACCAAAATTGATATTTAAATATTATTTACATGGCAATAGAAAGCCGCACAAGCCTCAAACCTCTTTATATCCGTATATACTCTCAATTCCTAGCATATATATATATATGTATATATATATCTATACATAGTTACAAAATAGAATTTATTTACCAATGACCGTACCATCGTCCCTATCTAATTTATCTCAAGCAAAAAACTTCAGATGTAATACGGGATACATTTTTATTAAATCCCTTCTGCAAAAAAGGTTTCCACTGCGTAAATATTTAACAACCTAAAAATCTAACTTAATTCTTCCGGGTCTATTTTCAAGTCATTATGTACATACACTACCCCAATTCCGCTAAATAAATTTTCTTTGCGTTGAAATCCTATACGGTTCTTTTTGGGGCCCAAAAAAAAAAAAAAAAAATTAAATAGAAAAATTCTAACTTTCACTCTTATATAATACCTACCTCTCTACCATTTCAACCCGTTAATACAACCTTTGTTTTTAGTTCATAATCCCTAAATAAATTAATGTAATAAAATACGAATAACCCTTAAAGTGACGTTAAACACAAAGAAGGGTCATTATGTTCATTCTCTCGAGGATCAAACAAAATGTTGTTTATTTTATTAGTGGAATCTTGTATACACGAGTCAACAATATATATATATATATACGACGCACCTATAGAAACATAGTATGTATGTACACTGTACACGCACATAATGCCTAATAACTAGTCTTCAACTAACCCAACTCAAAGGACATAAAAAAGGTTTAGATTGTATAGGTATTCTACAGAGAGAGGGGTAACATGAGTCTCTGTAATATTCCTAAGTGGGACCTTTAGGTCAACGTTTCCATTTGTATGTGAATTTTTTTATTTTTTTTTTACCTTTTATCCTTCATACCAACAATTCCCTTCTTGTATATCCCGTCTGATATTTTATAGTCGTAAATAGTCCTGAGGTGTGCCACGCGGACGATCCCTTGGGCCATAGGTCAAAGGAATTACGGACATATACAATTTTTATTTTCCGTTTTTCGTTTGTAGAATAATTTTGGTGTTCCTAATTATGTTCTGTTTTTTTTTTCTTTCTTTCTTTAATTTCTATACAAATTTTAAGTAATTACTTTATTTGATCTCACTTCTGAAATTATGTCAATATTTATATTGTTTGATGTCGTATAAATTATCGGTTAGTTTTAGTTCAATTCAGACCCTCTTTTTAGTTGGGTGTAACCGTATTAACTAAGGACTAAGGGCACCATTATAAAACTAATTGTTGGTCTATTATTGTAATTTTTTTTCTTTCAATTTAATGGCGAACAAAAGTTTATACACATATTAGTTAGAGTTATATGTACAACACAACAATTTCTATTAAATAGCTGTACTTTCCTTAATGTGGAGATTTAAAAAAAATAATATTGGACCCATAATGGAAGCTGCCATCCAACCTTAATCTATAAAGAATTGTTTTTTGTGGATAAAAGAATTAGGGGTTAAGTGGGGGTGGTGAGGGATTTTCAAACTTCAACTAAAATTTATGATAATTTTTGCAAGGAATTTATTTTTGCTAAAATTATTTTCACTATTTTTTCAAGCTTAGACTAGAAAATTTGTATTGAATCAAGAATTTTTCCTGTTTCATGTTCATGTTTCTGTGTGAATAGAAAATAATTTTTTTTTGTTGGAAATCTTTAGATTTCTTCCATTTTTGTTGTTCAAATTTTTGAGAAAAAAAATGTTTTCTTATCAAGCCTCTTACCTTCTATCTGTATTGGAATGTTTAAAAAAAAAATTTTTGATAGTCCCATGCATACTCAAGCATGCAATTTTATATTCCACATTAAACATCAACCAGATTGGTTTTTTTTTAATCTTTTCATCAGAGGCCATACAGACGCTTTCACATCAATGCCTATTAATACCAAAATGGCGCGAGCTATTTTAGTTCATTTTTTAAAAAAAAAAACTGTTTTTGGCGTTTCTGAATTCTATGCAGTTTAATTTGAGAGTTGTATGGATTCACATAATATTATATATATTGTTATAAGTCGTCCACAAAGGGTTAAATAATTTTGAGCTTTTTAAATGTTTTTGTATTGAAAATAAAGTAAATAAGTTTTAATTGAAAATTTATTCAACATAAAATTTTACTCTAAAACATAATTACGTACTAATTATATATGTATATATAGATGGGTAACTACATAACTAACAAATACAATATAATTATGAAACTTTTCAAAAATTACTGTATAAATTAACTATTCATAGAGGAGTTATATTAGATTCATATTATAAACATTTTATTGTTAAAATATTAATTATTTTATACTTACATATATGTACATTAAATGTTTAAAAAACAAAATTTGAAAATTCTACATAAACTTTTCGAGGTAGGTACCTCCTCCATACAATTACATCCAAAGTATATACTTTAAAAAAAAAAGGGAAAAAGGTTTTACGGTTGAATCGAGTGTTTTTGTCTCTAGACTTGTATGTATACCTTTTAATTTAATATACAGAAATAATTTTATGGTAATTTATTTTGTATATATGTATGTGTACCTACTTACTCATATTATTTAATAACACAATTTTCAACAAAATAGTTTGTTATACAAATAGAAAACTGAAAATGTAAATTTACTCCATTCAAAGTCAAAATTCAAGTGCTATATGAGAAATAAAATGAATATAATGAACAAAATGTAAATTTAGAAAACTAATTTTATACTTCAACATTGTGGAGTTGATTGTATATATGTATATGGATATATGTATGTATGTGTGTAGGTGGTTGTCCAATGAAATATATACATATATGGATAAGTGAAACGAAACTTCTTAATTTGAGCTTGAATTTTTAATTTAGTCAGGTAATATTTTTGTTTGAATATTGCAGTTATTTTCTATTTGAATATATTTATTTGACATTATTTTGAGTCAATTAGGATAACAGAATAATAAAACTCAAACGTTTTAATTTAATTTAGTTAAGTTTCAACATATACATAAATACAAAGTATTCTCGATATAATTTGCAATTATATTAAGCATTTACGATTGTACTTATGGTAGGTATTTTATGTATACTTGAAGCCTTATTCATTTCGAAGATCGTTAAAAAATGATTCTGATAATCAATTATCATGAGCGTGTCCAATATCAAAAGATGTAGAAGAGAGAAGCAAACAATTCAAGTGGGCAAAATAAGTTAAAACGATTTTAATTTATCCAATTTATAGAGAAAATAATTTTTCAACTATAAAAAAGGGTGCTAAGTAAAGTTAACATGGTTTCCATACCAAGTACCCAGCACCTACCATTTCCCCACAATTAGTCCTTCACCTCCCCTCCTCCCTTTTAATTTTTTTTTTCAAGAATTATGAGAAAATGGCTACTTTATAGTAACTTAGTATTGTGGGCCCTATAAGAATTAATAAATTACTATAATCGGTTACACCCTCATATGCCCTATAACAAACAAAAACTTTTTCGTATTTATAATTTTTTCCAAATTTTGTTGTTTTGTATGAGAAAACAGATTGTTTACAAAAATGTTTTATTGGGAGGGTGTCGAAAGGGTGGCGGAATTTTGTCCATTTACAATATCAAATGCCTCAGACATATTTTAACCAATTAAAAAAAAAATTCAAGCTTCTAGCTCAACGCGTTCTTCAGTTATCGTGTTAACGAGCCAGCGAACCGAGTGACCAACATTTTTATCGCATTTTTTTGTTGTTGCAAAACATTCGTGGAGAAAATACGAAAAAACGCGAAAAAAAATTCCTACATGAAATTAAAGCTCCCTTTTTATATTTCATAATACAGTAAAGAAGCAAAATCAGTGATTATCGATTATTATTTATTTAACAGTAGCAAAAGCCGCCATTATCACCGGGCATGGAAATCTCAGGAAAAATGCCTGGAGATTGGGCTATAGTGACACTGAGATGTGCAAAGCGTGTGAAGAGGAGGAGGAGGATGTCTTCCATCTTCTCTGCTTATTCCCAGCACTAGAACAAGGGCGAGATACCTGGGGGCCTTCAGTTTTGAATATCTGGAGGACCTAAGAGAGCTCAACCTCCATAGCATACTAGAGTTCGTAAGAACAACAGGCTGGTTGAATCCATGAATGTTTGTCTGACACCCCTCTCACCCAACCCCTAAACCAAAACCCGCCATTTTCTATATAGAGGGACACAATGGACCATTAGATGGCCTAAGTGTTGTTGCCTGCACCCTCTTTCACAAAAAAAAAACAAAACAAAAGCCGCCAAACTAAAACTAATAAGACCAGCTAGCTTAAAAGCCCGTCACTTCTGAAATTTATTTATTTACTTGATTTATTCTCAATCTAACAAAATTCATACAAACTAAGGAAAACAGCAAATATAAAAAAAAATGAGAAAAAAAAAATTAAAATTTTACTATAAATTCATGAATCCTGAATCAAATAAAATTGAAAAAAGTTTTTTAGTAATTTTTAGACTAATAATAAATTTTAAAAAAAATGTTATTGTGTTTTTTTGTCATATTATATGCATGTGACAATATAAATCCTTTTAATCATAAAAGGAATGTGTTGTCTGTAATGTTATGTAAATAATTCGAAAAACCTATTTAAACTTTTAAAATTGATTATACATTTTGGACATTGGTAATTAATTGACATTAGGAGTGACATTAGCATTGCTATATACAAAAAAAAAATAATATAAAATCGTTCTTCCTAAATATATTTTTACTACAGAAAAATCCTTTTTAATCTTAATTATAAATTTGATATGTTTTTTTGATATACGATCCACTTTACCATCATAATATGTACTAAAGAGGGCTCACACATTATGACAGAATGTATACTTTCCTTTGCATGTCCACCGTAAAACGTATAAAGTAAATCTCACGCTTTAACCCTCGTGGCAAGATTTGAAAAAGGGTTAAACATACCATCGGTTTTAAATAATAATGAAAAAATTTATGTTCAAAGAAAAAATCTTTCTTGTTCTGGTTAGTCAGCTTAAAACAACTCGACTTTTTTTTTTTATTTCGGTCATGAGAAAAGGGTTAAATCACATTTTTTTCTCTTTATATTTATATTTGTATGTCATATTTGGGGTATTACAAGGGATGACTTGACTCATATAATTTTAAGATCAGTGCTCCTTTTTTCTTCAACTTTTATTAAAATTATTTTCAAAAATTCCCATTCTCTCCTAACGTATTTTAGCGAGGAAATTCAATATTTTGTAATAAAGAGTTGTGGGGATTTTTCTTTTTTGAAAAAAAAGGGTTATATGCTCGTAGCTTTGAACTCCTCTATTTAAAATGATATCGCGTAACGTATACCAAGTAGATATGGGTGCGTAATGTAATGTACCGTATTATGCCGACATTATTTGGATAAACCAATTCACCCCAAAAAATATTATTTTTCAAGTGACTAAAAACTCATTTATCAAAATTTTGTTTAACTTTGTTGTACAAACACTGTAGAAATTCGATTAGGTGAGAACTCGAAATTTTAACTAAACAAACTTTATCTATGACATAGGTGGAACTTTGGGGTGTCCTTTCGTTCTCATACCCCAAACATTTATATCATAACCTGCGTTGGCCCGCATACATAATAAGTTTTAGCCATTATTTTGCCGTTCCAAAAATTACTATGCCAAAGAGGGATTTTAGAGAAAAGATATACGTATAGGTACTCCACAACATTCATGTAGTATATATATATATATATATATATATATATAAATTATAATCTACATGTCCGAGTTTGTTTCGTATATATATATAATGTTGAGGATATCTGCATATATTTTCGTAGGTTATAAGCAAAAGGAGTTAGTCTCATACTCTAGTGAAATTAAAACAACACCCTTCAATGTAATTAAAGGGGTTAGGAAAATGGCGGACGTGGCTAAATAAATTACTTGTTGGTCTAAAACACCCACTTGCTTGTGTGTTTCTCTAGCATTTTCAAAACCACCCTTCTCTATCTTTATCCTCGTGCTGTTTTTAAAGGGTTTGATGGATGAAGTGTTCTTATATCCGTAAATATTATAACGTCGTCGTCGGTCTGTATGTACATATACATACATATATATATATATACCTATATACATATGTACATTTTGTGAGAACATAAAATGTAAATATACTGACTATGTAATACCTCTATGTACCACCTATACCAAAACATACCTATCTATACCTTTCTCTCTATACTCTACCCTTATAGTTCTATAGAGATATTCAAATTTAGCCAAGTAAAACGCCTTCATTAATACAATTGCGGGATTAAATTTAAAACAACACTCCGAACTAATTTATCATCCGGATCTTTCCAGAAACCTATGTCTAAAACACAAAAGTAACAATGGAAATGTGTATTTCTATATATGTACGAATGTACTCATATATATACATCCATATATATAATGTACAAAAAGAAAAGGGTTGAATTGAAAATTTACAGCAACTCCTCGTATAGTAATGGTGGTACACGGGACTCCAAACATTAATCAATAGACAGGAGATTGTTCAGTCAAGTAATTTATAGTTTTCTACTATATAAAGTGAAAATTAGTAATCAAATTACTTACCTGCTCCCGGTAATTATTGTCATTTAATTCTAATTTAAATATGCGCACCCCATTTCAGGGGTGCGTTGTGTATTTCAACATATCATTGGATGGTTACAATTAAACACCTCACTATATATGTACAGCAATATTATGCACCCTTTTTTGTGATTTTTTTTGTTTTTTTTTTGTTTTTTTTGTATGTGGTCCCAGATCGGAATTGAAGATCAGAGGTCATGTCAAAAAGTTAACAGAATAGGTTGGTGAGTTTTTTTTTTGTTTGTTTATTATAGTTAATAGACTGGATTTACTGTATTTCACCCTTTCAACTTAGTTGACTCGTGCCAATAATTAAATTAATTTTTTTTTCCATACCTGGAGATCCTTTTTCTTTATAAATGTTTATAGAAAGTGATATAATGTAGTTTGTAAGGGAGAGAAATCGATCCTTGCATTCTATCCAAAGGTTTGTTTTCGTTTTATTTTATCAATATGATTGTGGTTTTTTTGTTTTTTTTTTTTTTTTTGAAAACCAGTGTCTCGATGTGGAGATGATTGGTCCTGACGAAGCGCCGCACTATTTTTATACCCGTATGATGTTAATCGAAGGGTATTATAACTTTGGTACGGAGTTTGTAACGCCCCTTAATACT
>JANSTT010019012.1:0-12401 GCA_026745375.1 Platyura marginata | reverse complement strand
CGTTTTATTATCTATAATACTTTTAATTTTATTTCCAAATCTTCCTTAGGTAGGCCTTATTACCCGCAGGTACCTTATATAATTTTTTTATTAGTTTTGACGTCATTTTCGCACATTGCTTTAAATAATAAACAATAAATGTCATTTTTATATTGATTTTTTCCGATTTTCGATTGTCCCATATATTTTTTATGTAAACAAACTAAAAAAAAAAATCCTGTTTTCAAGTAGTCCATATGAAATGCATGTAAAGTAAAAATTGTTTTTTTTTTCTTTTGATTGTATGGGTAAAGGACGGTATTGGAGGGTGTGTAGGGGTAGGTAATAAAAGTGGGGGTAATTTTAGGGTGGTCTAAATTTTTTTTTCTTTTGATAAGTTGGGTATTGCGGGGTATGTAGGGAGTGTGAACAGGGTAATAATAATTTGAGGATGGTTTATAAAAAAATTTGATAAGATGGACATTGGGATTGGTATGTATGTAGGAAGTATGTAAATTGTGGGAATAATTATTTTAGTGTGATCCAAAATTTTTCCATTTTTCTTTTGATAGATAGGGTATTGGGGGATTAGGGCGGACCAGTATAGCAATTTTCAGGTGGACTAATTTTGGAAAGGCGAAAGGTTGGGAAGTGTGGGGAAGGGTAGGGGCAGGGTAGGTTTGTACGGAAGCCGC
The DNA here is from genome assembly GCA_026745375.1 of Platyura marginata. NCBI lineage: Eukaryota > Metazoa > Arthropoda > Insecta > Diptera > Keroplatidae > Platyura > Platyura marginata. The sequence goes on along the minus strand of JANSTT010019012.1, from coordinate 11,727 downwards.
GTTAGCTTTACTTAGCAGCCTTTTTTATTAATTTGTATTTGTCTTTTTTTTAAAAATATAATTTCATTAAAATACAGAAATTCATGCAGTTTGGTGTTAAATTTATCATTTGCCCAATTTTGATTTGTTCTTTAAAAGTGTTTTTTATTTTTCTACCATTGGCCATTCTTAGAGTTTCTTAGAGTTCAGTAAACACCTTATTCGATAACTAATGCCAATTGTTTTTCTATTATTTTAGTTAGTAGTAATAATGTTCATTCACTATTCGTTTCATTTCAGTTCTTATTCGATCAACTTTAACTTTTGATTTGTTGTTATTCTCATATTAATTGTTTTGTAGGTACAAATTATAATTTGATATTGATGACCTAGATCCAATATCAAATAATTTTGTCATTTGTAACTTTGTTTTTATATAAAAATCTACTAAAAAATCGATATAAAAAAATGGTTCATTCGGAATATCGGATTTAGGCACAACCTACTATATAACAGCCAGCGTGATATCCACCCCTCTCGCTTGCTATAGTGTGCGTATTATAAAAAGAAATTAAAATACACGATGGAAGCATGGCTAATTATTAAAAATAATTTTCGCATGTTTTGAGTTTAATTTATTATATTAGTTTGCCAAAATATTGGGAAATTCAAATATTTAACCACAGTATTCGTTTGAAAAAATATATACCTATAAATTTACAACGTTTACGGGCAGAGTTGAATTATCATAAATTATATAAACATGAGAAACAGGATTGACTCGATTCCTCGACACGACTCTACTTTTCTTACTAGGTTGACCTGCCCCCGGATTCTGGTTCCTTATGACTATAGTCATATGAGAGAGTCCCATTTGTTAATAAATGACTGTAGTCATAAAAAACCAGAATCCGGGGGCTGAAATGGTGTCATATAAACACGAGTTGAATTTCAACTTGATCCTAAGCCTAACTCGATTTTGCCATAATTTTTGCAAATGGCGTCAAATATCATTGCGCCAGAATTCTTCCTTTGGAGTTTTTTTGAATTATCTCGTTTACCGCAACAAATCACAAACCTAGCAAGTCTTGAAAGTTGAAAGCCAACATTGAAGAAGAAATCACCGATTTTGAGCCAGATATTTTGCGAGCAAAAGTTCAAAATACCGTAAAATGTTCAACTCAGGAGGTGGTTATTTGACCAATTTCATTTTTTCAACTTAATGTCATTAATTTTACACTTTCAATTAAACTTTACGCAAAAACAGAGCACAATTTTTTTCATTTCTAGTAGTAGTATTAGTATTATTTAAATTGCTTTCACCATCCAACTTGATCCGAAGAGCCCGTTGGAAAGGTAAAAGAGTTACTTGGCCTGACAAATTTTCATTTCTAACAAATGGCAGCCAATTCATATTATGACATTACTTTTTCCCAACCTTGTACTATTAAATCTACACACAATTGTTGTAAACATCGTTCTGACTGTTATATAGTAGGTTGTGATTTAGGCCGTCTTATTTTTTTTTTTTTTATAAGAATCTTGTTTCTGTTCATATATATATATATATATATATATATAAAAAAAACTAGTTTATTTATATAATTACAATTTAATAACGTCATTGTTCCCTATACAATGCAAAGGACTATTCGAAAACTGATTAAAAACTATTATTTGTATGATTTATAGGTTGTTCAACATATAACTACATTTTACATAACTTATTGATTTCAAATTTTTATTTCTATGTATTTCTTAAAATATTTATATATATATATACCTATGTAGATATATATTGCATGAAATAACAATGTTCTCATTTAATGTAAAGGTAAAAGTAAAAGTGTAAAAAAATTTGAATATTTGAAACAAAAATGGAATTAAATTAAATCACTTAATTGAGACACAAAAATTTAGTAAAAAAAAATCAAACAAAGATAGAGGCAATTTCTTTCTATTAGAGCTCTCCAATTTTAGCAGTTAAGTTATTTCAGCCGTGTGTCGTGTAGCTTTGCTACATTATGCATGAATTTATTTGAGATTGTTCATACATTGAACTATAAATATTTCAGATAAAAATATTATATTTATCATAATAATACATTATGATATTATATTAATATTTGTAATATTGTTGTGTGTTTTGTATGTATGAGTTTTATTTTCTACTTTTTTGTTTTCTTTTGTAAATACTTAATGATGTGCTTATTTTATTTAAATATAGCAAACAAACTACATAATGTAGGTATGTATGTATTTAAGTAGATTATAGTCTTTTAATTATAGACTATAAGTATGTTGTTTAATAAATGCAATTTAAAATTGATTAACTCATACGGGTGTTTAATCGCTTTATACGTAAATTCTGGCAATGATTTTTTATCAAATTCAATTCAAACTAATAATCTACATACTTGTATGTATGCAAATCAAAATGTTTTCCTGTGTTTTTCATTAAAATCTAATTTTCTAAAATTATCTAGGCGAGATTTTAAAAATTCTACGTTCGCTCTATTATAAATCATTATGCGCGTCTATATTTATTTATAACGATATATTAAATACAGCTAAATATTTTTTATTATTTTTTTTTTTAAATTTAATAAATAACGACATATTTGTTTTTTTAAATTTTGTTTTTGTTAATTAACCACTTAACTATTGTATCTGATTAATGATAATATGCTAATAATATTTTTTTTGTTTTGTTTTCAATCATTTATAATTATGTTTTAATTTACTATAATATCAATTAAATGTCGATTAAATGTTTCTTAATCTCACTCATTGAGTTAATAAATGTATATTTTGTAAGCCCTGAATTTCTTAAATATTTGTATGTAAAAGTCTGTGTCTATACTAACCTATGATTTTTTTTTTAATAATGCTGAGCGAATTCAATTGTTTACTTTATAATGTCATTTTTCTTGTATCATTTAATGAATTAGATTTTTATTAACTATAAAAGCAATTTATGTAATTTTTATTTAATCGAATATCGGTCAGGTTGTTTGTTGTCATTGCAAATATACCCAATTCTGTTGTTACACGGTTTTTTTTACACAGTTTAGCAAAATGAATTCAATTTCTTTTTAATACGCTGTGCATATGCATGTCCCGTTCATCCGTATGTTCGTGATTACAATCCCAAATAAACGGCTAAAGCTAGAAAGCAGAAATATAGTCATAGAGTAGCGATTCCAAAATGAGAAGAAGCGACTCAATTTTGGTTCGCTTACAATTAAACTTGGGTTGGGTAAGGCCGCTCGTCCACTCCATGCGTTTTCGTACAAATTGCGTTCGTCAGAAATGTGACGCAATTCGCATATGTTGGTATCCGTCCACTGAATGCGTTTTCGTTCGAATTACATGTATTAAATTAGTTAATTGCACAATGTAAAATATTAACACAATTATTCGTAGTCATAAAATAACAAAACACAATTCGTTTGAATTAAATAAACATTCATTGAACAAATATGTCAAAATTGGAATGAATTTCGATGAAAAATCCATCCTATCAAAATGGGATAGTTCGCAATTGTGATGGAAATTGTATCGCATACAGACGACAATCAATCCATTTCAGTGTGTTTGGATCATTCGAATATATTCGTCACATTTCTGATGAATGCAATTCGTATGAAAACGCATGCAGTTTTTCAAATATTAAAATTGTTTATATAATATTGTAAAAACCTCTCATCAATATCAATGTCTGTACTAGGAAGGACTGAGTTTTCTTACAGCAGTTATTCTGTAGTGTAATAAACAACTACTCATACAGGCATATTATTTTCGGCGTAGCCAATTATTCCTTCGGTACTGGTTTTTATAGGTTTTAAAGATATTCCCTATTTTTCTATGTACAAGATGTCTTTTTTCCACTGTTTTTCCTGGAACGTATCTATCGTGTAAAAACAGAATTAGGTATATACATATGTATTGTATATATACTATAGGTATAGTATATAATAAGGTAAAAATGCGTAAAAATGTCTTCTTGTTATTTTATTTGAAGTACTATTCCAGAGAAAAGGTTGAACATAATAAATTTTGTGCATGCTTTATTTTTATGAGAATTTTTTTTTATTTGCCAATTGTACATTTCTTTTAGATCAGCATTATAATTTTATTTCTTCTATGTAGTACAATACATAATGCTCTTAAATACCCCTATAATCCCCTAATGTTTTGACAAATTAATCTGTCAAATTATATTAAGATTATTTTTTTCGTTTTGGTTAGATAGCTCTGAAAACAGCCTTCAATTTTTTTTTGTTATGAATTGCACAATGCACACATCTTACGACACGTTCTGAGATTTTCCTACGATAAAAATTAATTTCATTAAAAATTAAAGCGAAATGTACAAAATGTTTGTTTCTCAACATAGACATGCAACATTTTGTTTTCTCGATTAACAATTATTATCTGGTTAAACCAATCAATGCTATACTACATAGTTTTTAGTTTTAGAGAGCTTATACCAGCCTAAAGAAATTAATGTTTAAATTTTGGAGTGTATAAATTTACGAATTCTAATTACATGATTCCATAAAAATAATTTCTTTTGTAGAGAAAAAATATTTTCTTAAAAGAACTTGTAGAAATTATTTTAATGTAAAAAACTGAATACGACACAAGCAAGTTTTTGAGAAAGCATTTTAAGTATAAATATTTGTTTAGTCTAATTTAGATAACTCTAAATTGGTAATTTGATATAACCGCACTGTACTTATAGACAAGAATTGTCTTAAAATTCTATTTTATTCAAGAATCAAGAATCGCAATGCTATATATAGTAAATGGTAATATTAAGCAGATCCAATATATGTATCAACTATTAAATATGTGTTGTTATAATTGTAATTATTTATTGCATAATATTTATCAATAATAAGCTATAACTATAACGTTGCCCGCTATTTTTTTTATAGAAAAACATAAAACATCACATCTGGCGCCCACTGTAGATTTTTTTACCACTAATGGCTACATAATAACAATATCTGTAAAATGATTGTGGCGTTCCACCCTAATAATTAATACACACTAATAAATAATACACATGTAAAATAGATAATAAAATAGATTAGTAACAAACAGACGTTTAATTTGGAGTAATCGGAGCAATTGGTGACCCCGACGTGATGCTTCATAGATTTACAATTTCATTAATTTTGAAAAATATTCCTAAATAAATTAACCGATAAAAAATATTGGGTCTGTAGTTTTAATAACGAACCTAAAAACTTACGAGTCTTACGAGTCTGCCAAATTTAAGAATATCAGACAGAACTCGTTAAAAAGGCTTATTCTTGAGTACATACGGAGAAATTTAAAGTTTATAACATTTTTGGTGAGCGCTAACACAAATTTAAATGAAATCTTTTTTTTTCATAGTTCATAAGAATCAGCCTCACCCAATTCTACCAAATGTTTAAACTTTTAGACTTTATAGTGACAAGATTGTCTAAAGAAACGCCCAGAATTTGATTATTGGTTGTTACAGCATCTATATACTATTTTATATAATTAATCATATCAGATATTGCGTATTGCTCTATCTTTTAAGAGCCTATACTTATACTCTTCTTTGTAATAACACAATCAAAAGAACATGAGAGCTCACGTTTTCCCCTTTTTAATTTTACTTATTAACAGTGATCATTAACTAATACTGATCGTTGATTGTGATTTGTATACCTACTATACATAACTCTATGTACTAAATATAAACACGATGAACATAGCAAAGGATTTTTAGTTGATGTTGTGGTACATGTTAAAAAAATTAAAATTAAATTTCGCGTTGCCATTTAAAGAAATTGAGTATAATTTTTATTTTACATAATTTTTCATTCATTACACCATTTGTATGTAATATACTCCTATAGTATTATTAGAGTTAGGGTTTCCAACACCGTTACTTTGACCCATAGAGTCCGGTTTTGGGGTTTATTCTCCGGGTCTAAGAGAAATAACGAAATAACATTCTAAATCCCATCATTATTTTTTTTTACATTTTTATTTGGGTGCCGTCAATCAATATGCAAACTTTTTTTTATATCTGATTTTTATACTGCGGTGCTATCTCTACGACCCAATGTCCAAAGTTTTGTTTATCAGTAATGTGTAGGTTGAATTTTTTCCACCATGGAATCCAATTGGAGGAGTGGCAGGAATAGAATGCGCGTAAACTGAGTTAATTCCGAAGTGGCGATTCGAATTAATTTTGATATGGATTACCAAACATTTTATTCATATTTAAAAGCCCCACAACAGAAACCAACAAAAATATCATTTTTGAAAATAAAGATTTGGAATACGTTAGAAATATTTATTTAATTTAGTTTACTGTGAATTTGTATTTATTTAAATAGCTATATTTTTTTAACAAACACCCCCTCCCCCCTTTCTTCCACAACAAAATTGTTTTTCTCCGGGTGAACATCGGCGCACTGTTGGCAACCCTAATTAGTGTGCTAGAGATTAATCTTGAATTTTCTTGAACACTTTCTCTTTTAATTCATTACATTTACAAATATTAGATAATAACGCAATGGCCGTATTTCTTATTGTCTTATTAGTAGACAAAATTAATAATTAATACTTTCATAAATTTTTGTTATCATTGACACAATAATGATTGCTTGATATTAATAATATTTTTCTAGTTTGTAATTTCTGATTAGCGATTAACGGTGAAAACAACAAATTCGACGAGAAATCTTACTATGCCATAGAGGGACATCACTTCCCAACCTCTTGCTAAACATATTATCATATTTTTTATCCATCAACAACCGCACATATAACGTATCATGTTCGGAATAGGTCGTTCATTGTTATAAAATGAATATCTGAAGTAACACTAAATGTGTGTTTTGGAAAAACAGACGAACTTTTTTAGTTATCTGATATTTTAATCTGTATAAGACGTCCATTTTATGGTCCTAAACAACATTATCGTTTGTAAGAAAGTCTTGCTAATTAGACCTGTTTAACCTAAAATGACAAACCTATAACGACATGTGAAAATCGAATTCTACAGTCTACAACATGCTGTTAATGACAAAGTATGATATTGCAGCATTATTATAAGTATTTGCGGTGGGAAGGGTTCACAATTGAAGTTCTGGGCTACTTTGAAATTGTTTTTAAAAATAATTAGCCGATATTGAAGACGTATTTAATTTTAAATAATGCACTAATATATAATAAAATGTATTGATAAATTATGTTATTATGCATTTTCGTTGTAATATGAATAAAAGAAAACGAACCAACTGATTATATGTACTGTTGATGTTGTTCATTAATACATCCATAAACTTTACTTTCTTGTCATCATATTCAGTCTTTTAGAACAAAAATTAACTTCAACATTATTTTTAATAATCTGTTGATTCCATAATTTCTATTTTTATTGAATCAATTACGAAGAGCAATATCACAAAAAATATTTACATAATTACACTAAACAAACTCCTTAAATGGTGATATATTTTCCCAGCTCTAGACTATTTATAAAACATTAACAGAATTTGAATAATTACTTCCATAACACTGCTTCTCCATAATATTTTGTGAATTTTTTGTTTGTTTTGTTTTTTTTTTTTTCATTCTATTCCACAGAATAATCAACTGTTTTTATGCTAATAATCACTATATCCATATTATAAATTTAATCGTCTGGATCGAGTCCAATTAATTCGGCCTGTAATCGGCCTTTTGTTTTACAAAATATTGTTAAACAAAATACTCTTAACGCTAAACGAAATTGCGGCGACATTGTCGTTATGATAACTAATTTCCAAAATGAGTTCACTACACCGAGCCAAACGATACTAAAATGTAACAGTGGAACGTCGATATTTTCGAAAAACAATTCGTACACCCGTATCGATATAAATGGCATCCATGACACCCAAAACGAAAATACCAATCCAAAGGACATTAAATGACTGGGATTGGCTAAATTTTCGGCTAACGCTGTTGCATATTCTTTATCATGGATCGGTGCACCCGACTTTAATTTTCGCATCATTATAAATATATATCCGAAATTGTGAACGATTGATATAACACTTGGACCTAGTACTAGGATGGCCAATGTGGCACTGTAGGCGGCCATATTGCCCCAATCCAGTTTACAGATGTATGCCTGGTCATCGAATATTGGATCGCTGTAGCCCAGTAACGGTGGACAACACAGCAGAGCTGATGATATCCATGTGAATGCCATCCAACATTGACATCTATTTAGAAATAAATGAATTTTTGTTTTGTCGAAATTAAATTCAAATAAGTAGGTATACCTGGTTTTTGTTTGAACCGTTTCATATCGAAGTGGTTTTCGTACAGCTAAATATCTATCGACCGATATCCACATAAATGTGTACACTTGTACCGACCACAGTGTAACTTCGAGGTAACCAACAAAACGACATGCCAAATCGCCGTACAACCATTGTCCCGTTAGTGCTGGATACACTGATAGGGGTACTATAAGTAAGCCACAGAGTAAATCAGCAACTGCTAACGATAACAAATAGTGGTTGATTACCTCTGATGGGCCCACTATAAATTTATAAAAAAAAAATTATATTATTTCTGAAGAAGGTTTCTAAACGTGTACGCAGACGTACATGTGCATTAATAAGTAACAATCACTTACCCCTAAAATTAACAATCGTTGCTATAATAAGAACATTTGAAGCGACAATGGCAACGCCCAAAATTAATATTAGAGTTGCCTGCGTGAACGCCTCCAGGGTTGAGTTGTAGACCTGCAGGCTAGTCAGCCCCTGCAGGTGCATCGTAGCCCCTGTTATAAAAAGAAACGAAAAACCCCATACAAATAGTAAAAAATAATTACATTTACATAATAAAATCGCATGATTTACCTCACATCTGGTCATGACGGTTTGCACTTAAATTGTATGATGTTTGTGACATTTACAGACTCATTTTGTCTAATGTGGAACATTTAATTTTCAAACCAAAATGAACAATGGTTATTCAAGTTGATGATGTTCGTCTCTAAAATGTGTCTCTGATGGCACATAGGGAGGGTGAAAATCTATTGTTGACTATATTTTACCTTTTCTTTTACGTCTTATGTCTAAAAATATATAGAAAAATATCTTTTATTAATTATGTTTTGTTATTATTACGGTAATTTATTTGGCTGGGTTGAGTTTCATTTAATTAATTTGTAAAAATTTAATAAAATCTTACTTAATTTTTTATAATTGCATATCTAGGTAGTACCAGAAAGAAGATCAAATAGTTTTGGGGAAGTTGTCTTTAATTTTGTTTTTGTTTTTACTAAATAACTTGAAATTTGTCCAAGAAAATTTGTTCTACTACTTTAAAAAGCTACAGTGAAGTTATATAAGTAGACAATTGTTATCGAAAACTTTTACCAAAAAAATTGTTTTTCTTTAGTACCTACTAGGATTTCTCTCAAATTTTTTTATGTATTTTCTAAAGAATTTTATTTATTTTGCTGCAAAATATTGTTTTTTTCTTATTTTGAAAAACAACATGTTTGAAATTATTCATAATAATGTAGCTGTAGGAGGCTTTGTAGTTTTCTTGATTTATTAATACAGTGCAACCTCGATAATTCGAAGTTGAAGGGGAATCAAAAAAATTCGAGTTATCGAGGATTTCGAATTACAGAGGTTCGACTTATAGAGGTGAAAAAAGAAAAAGTTCGAGTTATAGAGGTCCTTCCTATTCACTCTATAGAGTTATAGAAAAATTCGAGTTACAGAGGTTTTCATTTTAAATGCTTCGACTTATAGGGGTAAATTAACATGGCTTAATATAGGCAAATTCAAGGGGAATGAAAAAACTTCGAGTTATGGAGGAATTCGAGTTATCGAGGTTCTAGTTATCGAGGTAATTAATTAAACTATTTAACATTCAAACAAACAGAAACAATGCTGCGATGCGTCTCATAGATATTCCCTCATATTCAACCACCGTAAAACTTTTTCAAACAGCCTCTAAGTCTAAATCGATAAAATAGTTTAATCTCTAAAACAAACGGCACAATGTACATTTAGTTGGCTTGCTGAAATATTTAAATAATTTGTAATGGTATGGTGTTGTTCGTTGGCCAATAACCACCTACGCTACCCTATTATAATATGTATATGGGAAATTTACTACGTATAAAATCCCCAGGTGCAATATACACAAAAACTGATTTAGAAATTTGTGTTCATCGTGCCATGTCACCGAATAAATTTTCTTCGTACCTCAGCTACTATACATTGTAAAGTTAATTTGAATATTGATACCATCGCTTCCATATATATAAAAAAGAGTATCGCTCTATCTATAACTATGTACATATAATACATTGACTCTAAAAGCAAAAAGAGGAAATATAGTGAAAAACTGGTGGTGGGTTCCCTTAATCTATTGGCTGCATGGAAACAGATAGTCGGTAAAATTTTAAATACAAATTATTTTTTGGCAGCATGTTGATTTAAATGGCCTTGAGCTTTTTTATTTCCTTTGTGCTTTTCTTGTCCGGAAAATTGCCGTATATATGATTATTATATACATACATATATCAGCTAATAAACGGTATATAGGGGTGCAAAGGAGGGGAACAGCACAGTATGTTTGGGCTGTCGTGAAATTGCGTGTAATCATGCGGATATAAATTTTGTGTTATGCCAAAATATATTAATTAGGTAAACTGAATGAAATTTGTTTTCAAGCTGACTGGGTTGGTATTGACCATAAACATGGCACAAAGTAAAATATCTATGTGATGATATTTCAGAATAAGGTAGGAAGTCAGACAAAAGCCAGGTCAATTGGAAATTAGGTCATTACCAAGCCTGTTTATTCTATTATGTGTTTGTGATCTGAATATTTGAAATATTTTTTTAAAAAGTAAGTATATTGACCTACTATCTAGTTGGCGGCTATTTTTGTGTTATTTCTATACTAATTCTAATCTAATTATTCTTTAATTAGCATTGATTTTTGTTTAGCTACAACTTCATCTGTTTACAAGTATATCCATTAAAGGTAAGTTGTAAAATTTAGATTATGTCTGCAGTGTCGGATTAAGCCCTGTGTAGGCCTGTAGGCTAGCGAAATCTATGGGCCCCTTCGAAAATTATCTGGTGACCTTGGTTGTATGTATATTGAAAAAAAAAAAATTAAATTTTTATTATAAAACAAAAATACAATAATATATTCAAAGTACTTTAACATAGGCAGATTTATTAAATTCTCGCTAACCGAATGGCTAATATAAATAACAAAATGAGTAAAACAAAAGCAATCTTCAAATCTTCAAATTTCCCCTTTTTTTTCGTCTATATAGATTTTCGGCTTGAATCGACTTGTGAAGATTGTATCGATGCTTATACTCACAAATGTGTTCAGTGGCAAATATGTAATTTTACAGTAAATTTTGTGTTTAAAAGTGGTAGGCCGTAAATAATAAGGTCGCAATCTTAACAGCGTCTTGAGCCGCTATTATTGATTACTCCATTACGAAAACTGCACACCAGGTAGGTAACATGTTATGAAGGCTTGGAAAATGCAGTTAACTCAATTCAATACACTCAAGTGCACTTAAAACATTTGAGAGCTTGCGCATCGATATTCCCCTTCGTGCATAATATACTAGGTCTACAAATATGAAACCGGTAATGACATCTAGCGGCCAATAGCCCAATTTCCTCGGGCTTCCGAACTGTT
>JANSTT010019011.1:0-12402 GCA_026745375.1 Platyura marginata | reverse complement strand
TGTCAAAATCGGCTGAAAAATGGCGGAGTTATTCAACATTTCAATAGGCCCTGTCTAGATGGCGCACCCTGTATAAAAACACTAATTATCAAAACCATATCTTTAGTATTAAGAAAGTTCAAAATTGTGTAATTTTTTTAAAAAACCGCCGAAAACCCATCAATATGTTCGAAAAATGCCCGATTTTTTCCATTTTCTTCCTCTAAAATGACGTAAGCTTTTTTTAATTTAATTTTCTTAATTTTTAACACGTTAACCTAAATAAAATTGAATTTTTTTTTAAAGAAATGGTCCAAAAACTTTTATTTTCATAGGAATTATATGCGGAGTCCATTGGACTCATTTTTGTGTTTGTGTTAAAAAAAAAGTTTTGCACTTTTGGGTAAATTTTGACTGGAGTCTGGAACTGTAACTAATTAACTGTAACATAATCCAAAAAAATAATAGTGATATAAAACCGCATTTAATTAGTGTGTGCGAATACTTTCTTGATGGACTGTATCTATATCGATCAGAATGTATAATACAGTAATAGTGGAAAGCTTATATCATATACCTTTGATTCGCTGCTTTTTTTTGGATAAATAATGCATTTTTGCATTTTTAGATTATAACAAATCAGTGTCGTCCTTTCTTTAGTAGTTTTTTTCCTTCTTTTCTTCAAAATTTGTTATATACCTTGTTATCGTAATGCCTTACACTTATATACCTACAAAGATGTATTACCATCAATATCCCTTCGAATTAAGCTTTGAAGCTTAGAATTTTTATGTAGATGAGATTTGCCTAGAGGTGAACGGGACATATGTAAATAATGTCCTTTTTGAACAATCTCAGCATCGTGAACAAACCCTCGGGGGCAGAAAAACAAAAATTACATTGAAAATGTGCTACTTAGGCAGAACTCTAACACTCCTATTTGCACATATTTTGTCAACAGAACATGATTAATGGGACATTTTCTGGTAAGGATTTTATGTTGGAAAATATGTTGGCGATTTGTAATGTCCATAAGAAGGATGTGTTACTATATATGTGACTCGTATATGGTTTTTTTGACCAATTACAGAGGTAATATATTGTTTGGTTTTTTATAACGAGTGGCAATAAACTTAAATTTTTTTTTTTGTTAGTTTTTTTGGTTTTTTTCATTTTAAATCTGAAAAAAAGTCTTTTATTTTACATTTCGACCGCTGTGCTGTACTGTGGCACAATTCGAGATTAATAATAAATCATTTACAGGTATATATTCCTTTTTTGTTTTTTTTTTTTTATTTTTCTTTATTATCCTTTTTATGGAGAGGATAACCAAAAAAATAAGAAAAAAAAAAATAAGAAAAGAAGAATCATAATAAAGAATGTCTTCGGGTTTTTATACTGTACAATTTAATAGAGTAATATGTCGACAACAATATGCACGCCCTGGCGACAGGACAATATTATATTGGCTCGTATATTGGTTGTTTATTTGGGCTATAAACAAACCTATGTTATTGCGGCCGAATCCACATAGGGGATATTATTATGTTGATGGGAATCGAAAAAAAGTGTTTGTTCATCAAAAACAATCCGATATACGAGGATAACGTATATGTATATGTATGTATGTAAGTATTTATGTATATATGAAAAAGGCATAGAAGAAAAAAAAAATACAACCCCTAAGGTAATGTGAGTAGTAACGTAGTATCGATAGTTATGTTGATGAAACCTCATGGGGGGGCACTTGGTCCCAAGAATTTTGTTAAAACAAAATATTTGACTGATCATCAATAAAGCAAAAAAAAAAAATAGAAAAATGTATGTTCATATCTAAGAAAGGTACAAAGAGATATGAGCTCCTTTTCCATATGACTAATTTCCATTTTTGTATAATTTGTGTAACATGATACAGATTTTTGGTTGATGTTTGTTGAGAGGGTATAATGGAAATATGTAGTCCGATTGAAAATAAAGAAAAATAAAATACATTTGAAATATTCCAAATAGCTCAACAAAAATTCAACAGAAAAATTCCATCCCCCTACCAACGTAAAAAAGATCTACAAAATTGTTCGGAATTAAATTTAGATAAAGAAGGTAGCCATAATTTTTGTTAAAAACCGTTGTTCTTGCAGTGGCGAAACATCAGTAGAATACACATTAAACAGTATTTAATTAAAAAAATATTATCACATCTACACCGTTGGCCAAAAGAAAAGAGCACCCTTAATTTTTATCAAAATGCACACATTTGAATGAGAAAATTAATAAACAAAGATTCCATGAAACATTTTTTCTTAATTTTAGGTAAATAAAATATAAAAAAACAAATTTTATGCAAACGAATGATGATGGAGCATAAACCGGACGAAAATTTTATTTTCGTAACAATAACAATAAAACGTTTCGAGGAGACTGGTTTTATAAAAAACAAGTAAAAATCGAGAAAATCACGAATAACTTCAGAAAGGCAGACAAAGATTATTTGAGGTGCTCTACTTTTGGCCAAGGCTGTATAATTAAATTTTATAGACTACTATTACTACTACACCCATCCCTCGAATTGTACAATACTCTATTTATACGGTTTCGCTTTTACACGATTTGTAAATTAAAAAAAAAAATATTTTTAATTTTATTACTTTAAGTATATTGAACGCACTCATTTCACAAAAAACAGCGTTTACCCTTTCTTGATCAAAATATATGGACCTTAAAGGGTTAACTTTTTCGAAATAATGTATTTGCCAAAAAATATTGAAAATTTAAAATAATATAAAAATGCAAAGTTCAAAATTTTGTTACTTTTTAAAAAAATCGCCGAAAAAACGGTCAATATGCTCGGTCAATCATCAATTTTTCGGTGAGCACCCCAATTTTTTTTCCATTTTCGTCCATCAAAATGACGTAATTTTTTTAAAAAAAAAAAAAAAAAAGTCCCATGATGATGGGCTCAATAATTCTCAAGCTTCGCCACTGGATATTTTATTAGAAATATATAGATTTAGCATTAGATTTAATAACAAATCATTATACTAGTTATATAATTGTAGTGACCGAAAGGTGTAACGTGCCTTATTTGAACACAAATATAAAGTTAGGATTTTTTTTAAATTTTATAATCTTATACAGAAATAAACCTGAGTAAACCAGAATAAAATTCTTGAGAATATTAAGACTTTCTTTAAAACCCACATTTCTCTATATATAATACTCTCCTATATGTATATTATTAAGATGTTCAAAAATCAACAGTTCTTGAAGTCGTAATTGGTCAAAAACCACTATTGTGCCACATCTCTCAGTATTATAAATGGGCAACATATTTTCCACATAAAATCCTTACTAGAAAATGTTCCCATTAATCATGTTCTGTTGACAAAATATGTGCAAATAGGAGTGTTACATTTCCGCCTAAGTAGCACATTCTCAATGTAATTTTGTTTTTCTTATATGCGAGGGTTATCCTCTTCGGGGATGTTGAAAAGGACATTATTTACATATGTCTCTTTTACCTTAAGGCAATCCTTATCTATCTACAATGTATGTATGTATGGATGGATGTATGGATGTGTCTACGTTGAAAACCATGTTAAAATCAAAATTTCATTCCTAAGGACATTGAGCTATATACATAGATATAATATGGTTGTGGGCATCAAGGAACAAAATGTATATAAGACCGTTCATATATGATCTTTTATATATGTGAAATCAAAGTGGTTCTTATCTTGTTTTTTCCATCTTCAACCAAAGACGACATTCCTTTTTATGTTTTCTTATTTTTTTTTTTTTTTTCGTCTTGTTTTTTCGATAAAAATCTCCCATCCTTCCCTAGTCATTTTAAAATCCATAAAATACCCAGAAAATCAGTATAAAAACAGCTGTACACAATGTAATGTTAACAATTTAACATGAATTCTTCATGGCATTAATTTTAATCGGTCCATCATGTTTGTTGTTGGGTTCTGTTGGGTTATTCTGTTGCCTAGTATGTTTATTAATATTATGTTTGTAAGCTATTAGTTAGGTAGTTATTAGGTACTACATCTATACATAATGTTTAAACTACAATGCATACATATACCTATGACCGAGATTTACAAAAATAATCTAATGAAATTTTTATTTTCAAAATTATTACCTACTATGTGTTCGTATAGTGAACGTAGCCTTATAAAATTGTTACCTGTCATGTTAAGGTCTGTTGCAATCTGTCAAATTAAAAGAGGTTTTTTTTTGTTTTTTTTTTTAAATTATTTGTCGAATGTAAAATATTTATTGTGGCCCGGCATATTGAATAAAAAATAGTTTTTCAATTAAAATAAATCACTTTTATGATAATTTAATTGGAAAGGTTTCGATAAATGTATGGAATAAACTTTTGTCTCCTATAATTAGTAAGACAGATATTAAATTTATTGAATTGTTTTAATTAGTTACATTAATTTTTTTTGTTTTCGTTAACAAAAAATAATATTCAGTTCCCTACATTGAATACAATTCAATTTGGATTGGGTAAGAATAACTCATCTCAGAAAATTGTTATCATTAACGGAAATCTTATATCACCTTGTAAATTATAGATGGTATGTAATATGATGTGTTGGAAAGTATTTACAATTAATTATGTAAATTATATTGTTTTACTCAACTTTTTAAATATACTAAATTAAAAATGTGCTACAGTGGGAGGGCGTGGTGAGTATTATTTCCAATTTAGGCATTGAATTGTCCTTTTAATGAAGAATATTGAAAAAAGGCTTCTTCGTCCCTCACAATTTTTGTTTAATTTTAGTAATAGATGAAGAATTTTTAAAAAAACCCTTCAACTTTTGACTCCATCTTTTTTAAAAATCGATTAAACTTTATAACTTCAAAACCGCCAGGTCGATTTAGGTTAAATTAGAGTTTATTTCTGAAGGAAATCGAAAAGATTTTTGGTAAAAATTTAATCAAATTTAGTTGTGGAATGTTTTTACTGTTCAAAATTAGGTTAAAGTATAAAAATAAAAAAATTAAAAATTGTAACCTACAAACATTTTTTTTAATTTTTTATCATTTTCTTGGGGGCATAATCGTACAGTTTTGTTTTTTGTTTTTAAAGCCCTCAGTGAAGCAACTGAAAAAATGACCTAATTTGACCATATTCTGAAAATTTTATCGATTTTTTAAAATAGTGAGCTCAAAACTTGATCGATTTAAAAAATTCTTCACCAATTAATCTTATTTGGTGATAAAACCATATTTCATTAAATTTCTTATTTCATCTTAAAAAACAACGCGCGAATAACTACAATTAAAGAAAAAAAATATTTTTATTCCCATAACACTTTAAAATGAATCCTTTGAATCCCTTTTGCTCCAATGTCCCATATTGTACAATTTGAAATTTTATTTTTGGTTATTACACTTTAGAATTTTGGAACGTATTGTAAACGAAGATTTATATTTGTTAGTAATATTCTGTGTGAGTGAGCTTCATTATCAATTTGGTTGAAAAAAAAAACAATTTTAAGCAAATAATTTGCTTTAAGTAGGTACATAATAATTAAATCGGCAAAATCCGAACAAAACCGAAATTATTCATTCAATCTTCAAAAATATTCCGTCGGGTAATAAGTCTATTTAAAAATTATCCAAAGTATTACTTAATTCAGAAAATAAAAGAATTTTGGCTACAATTGATCAAAAATTTCCTGAAATTGTCAAAAATCTATTTTCTTAATATGCGCGATTATGACACGTGTAATAATTCCTTAATAGTTTAACAGGCCTCAGATAAATTGCTTTTGAATGTTTAAAAATCTTGTAACCTAATTGCTAACTGTTTCCGGTTCGCATACTTATAATGGAAGTCCCTAAATACCTAAACACAGGTTGCATCTGTTTGAAAAATTCTCACGCACCGTGACATCATCGGATATATGTAAGTAGAAACTACTTTAAGTAAAATGATAACGAAATGTGTATCATATTGCACCTTAACCTTCATATAACGTTTAATGTTTTTTATACTTAGTTGATAATTTTTACTTTTATTTTTCTTTTAAAATTCATACAACGCGCACGGCACCACCACAACAATAATAAACTTTGTGGTTAAGAAAGTTTACGAAACCCGAAAAGGGAATTTTGTTTTTTTTTTCTTTTTCTTTTCTTATTGTTGTTGTTGTTGTCGTCGTTTTTTGTTTTTGTTTTTTTTTTACATTTAACATATCGCTTGACTGACTATCGGCAATATGTGGTGAGAAAAGGTAGTATAAGTCGGTGATATAAACTTCCTCCAAACATGCTTTTAAACGAGCATTATGGACTATAAATTATCGAAAAAACAAGACATTTGAAAGACATTTAAAATGTAATAATGTTTTCAAAATGAGTTGACATTAATGGGTATCATAAATAATAAACGAACAACACATTACTAGAATAGTAAACAAGGCGAATGGAACGAAGGCATTCTGAAATTATCTAAATATTTAAAAGTAATAAGAAAAAAGAAAAGAATCTTGTTATTTATTTGTGTTTTTTTTTTTGTATACATATAAATTTGAGAATAATGGCGTCAAAATTGTTAGTGGTGCGTTGTATAGCGAGCCCTATATAGTTTAACTATTAGAAAAAAAATATAAAACAGATTTTAATTTGTTTTGTTATTTTTTTTTTTTTTAATTAACTTATGCTACGTATAAATATACCTTTTTTATATTTATTGCATTTTAACGATATCATAAATTTTTTTTTTAAATTAAGTTTTTTTTTTGTGTATTTTGTTTAATTAGAATTTTTATATACTAACGAACTTTAAAGATTTCTTATTTTATTTCTAATCATAAAAAAGTGATTTGCATAAATGTTGAACTCAATGTCCACACTCTATTATTTTAATTCGATTAATTTTAAAAATAAAACAAAAAAAAACATCTTTTTAATTGACAGGGTAAATGTGAAATTCTATTTTAGTTTTTCTAGTTTTTGTTAATGGATTTTGACGAAACTTCACACAGACACTATTTAGAGTATTTATATTGAAATGGTAATTTTTTTTTTAATTTTATTGTTTTTAAATTTGTTTTTAATTTTTTTTTGTTTTAAGTTAAATAATCAGATATTGATATGAGTATTCCTCCATGTTTTTCGAATAACATAGTTTTTTTTTATGAAATATGTTCCCGCATTTTAACTATTTTTAGAAATCATACCTGTAACCCAGATGAGTTGTCCCACCCAGGTGAATATAGAGGACAGATAGAGGACATCTATGGCTATTAGGCACTAAGAAGTTTTTTCGATTTTTCCACTTTCCCAATTTTTTAGAGCCGTTTACGACTTTGTAAATTTCTGACCTTTGGCCCTCTAACTACCTCTTAAGGCTTGCTACTATATGAGCCCTAAATTATTTGTAGGTAGTCCTATCCTTCATCTATCTGTCCATGAAAACCAATTCGTTATATCTCTCACCTGGCTCTAGCTAGAATTTTTCTAAGATTACCCAATAATGGGTTAATGATCTTTTTTTCCCGGTCAACTTCGAGTCACATCAGTTAATGGGAATAGAACATCAACTATTGTGCTTCAAATTCAAACAGACTTCTCGTCTAGATCTGAAGTTTTGCTTTTTCTATCAAAAATGGAGTATTTTAGAAATTTTTGGAGTACCGCATGAAAAAGTTGAAGTTGAAGTTACCATTGTTCATGGTAAATACGACATTTTTCTCCTTCTGTTCTTCCACAATTTTAGTTTTTTTTTAATATCCAATCACCCGTCTACAATTGTACGACAAATAAGATTGAGAAAACAAACAATAAACGCTGCATGACAGGGTGACTAGTAATTTTCTATAATTTTCAATAAAAGAGAACTGAAATTATTGAACTCTCATTAAATTCTCATTCTCATAAATGATCCAGCGTCGTTTTAGCATGATTTTGTGATGATTGAACAATGCAGTCTAATAATATTTTCTATTGATATATTCACCAGGTATTCGAATAGATTTGTAGTTAATCTCTTTTATCGGTAATTTAAAAAAAAATTATTAACTCTGGAGCGTAATCTGTCCAAGACCAAAAAACAAAAAAAAAGGGATTGAAGTTAATAAAAATAATAATTATTTCTTAAATATCTCATTATAATTAAATAAATTCCCTTAGTAGGTACTACATCTTAGGAAATAAAATTAAACTGCATATGAAGTTTCTTACATCTTGAATTTTTTAATCAGACTAAAGTAACAAGCCACCTATGTATCTCTTACGTTTTTCTTTTTCATGTTTTTTTTAATGTGACTGCAGTCACATCATCTACACTTGACTCTTGAGTATTAAAAAAAAAACCTAGCTGCAGTGCACCAAACAGCACACCGTAACAAAAGAATGTAAAAATTTAAAATTGTTGAGTGCGCGTTTTACTGGATAGTACATGCAATAGAATATCCCATAATATCATGGATACATATTACATCAGAGAAGAACACCATCCGAGTACTGTACCGCACCACCAACCAACCATATTTATTATCAGAAGAAATATACATGAAAATAATATAAAAGCCAAAGAGCCACCTTTTTTCCCATAACGTACCCAGAATATAGAATTGTAGAGGAGAGAGAAACTAAAAAAAAAAAAACAAAAAACACAAATTTTTTTTTCGCCAACATTAAACTGGTTCTTGTCTGCCATGAGAGTGCACCGCTTGTATTTTATGACCAATATGTACTAAAAACTGAAAATGTCCGTCTTTAATTGGATTTTTATGTGCAAAATGAACCATTTATTGAAACTGAACGTTTACTGCTTACAATATATCGATGGTTTAACGATTGGTTTGTGCTGTTACGGGGGACACAAATGCCTTTTATTGGTTTCCCGATGACCCATCTAATTGCGTCGGCCTACACATTGGTTACATGGCTAATAACAATTTTGTGTTTACTTTATACATGAAAGACTTGTTCCAGTATTTTATCGTACTACCATACATATAATAATAGACGGACACGATACCAAAATACTGGTTGCATACTGGTTGTAAAAGATAATGACAGATGGAGTATTGCGGTACAAAACTAAATAAATCTGACATAATTCAGAAATATTCAGTTTTTTCTTTTTTAATGGGGATTTACCGAAACTTCCCTCATATGCAATTTTTTCCCCATACTCGTAAAGTTGGATAAATTGACATTTGTTACACATACATATATATGTCAGATATATAGAATGCCGCATTATTAATATAATTAATTTTTAAATGTACCTACACAAATATAACCAAAAAAATAATATTACCGATAAGAACCGTTTCAAAACTCTCCCACACTAACACATTGAAAGAGAAAACTAAATACATTTGTAAGTTCTGCGACTGCGTGTAAATGCATAATTCGTTACGCGCAGGGATTAACACCGCTTGCGTTTCCCTGGCGCAATGTACACATTCACGCGTCTATCGTACACAAATTTTCGAATAAATTGGATTTTTTTTTTAATTTCCGCATAGTCGCCCAAAAGGAATACTAACAAAAATAATTTAAAAAACACTAAAATTTGGCCCCGAAAAATAAATAATTGTTTTCAATAAGTCTTAGACTCAGTTGGCTTATTTACCATAATTCATTAGTAGCTTATTGTTATGCGTGTTGTACTTATCAGTCAGAAGATATATGTCATAGTGTGCATTCTTTATTTTTTGTTGTTTCTTTTAATTAGACAAAAGGATCAACCGGCAGTAGTCAACCAAATGAAGTGTGAAGAGTTGCAATATTACTTAAAGTAAATAAAAACAGAAATAGGGTAGATCGTTTTTTCAAGATGCGCTTGCATTTTTGTATTTTATCGATTGATACTATAAACCAACACGATTGATTTTATTGGGACCCGCCTTCTTGTTAATCGCTGCGTTACGATTTGAGCTGTCATTATCTCTCACTATGCAATCAGAATTTGGGTGCTGATCTGAGAAATTAATTGATTTTCAATAACCACTCTATAAAAAACTGAGCACGTACGAGCTATAAATACAAATGGAGGGGTTGATTATGTGTTTAAAATTAAATTACTATTTCAGCTGTTCACTTTTTTTTGTTGTTTGTCCATACATTAGATTCCCTTTGAATGCATACCCCCACTTAAAAACTACAATATATGTATATAATATTGTTCTACTTACAATCGTTCCGTATCCAATGGTATCCGTCGTGGAACTTGTGTTAGGCCACGATGTGAACAATCAACCGTTTGTCCTGAACATGTACAAACCCGAGGACACTTCAATAAATCACTTGAGCCTAAATTTGCACCACCGATATGAATGCCAACTCCGTTAATATTGTCACCACCAAAGGGTTCACTATTTATTGAACTGGCACATAATAACAATAGCAGACCGACTAGTGGTAGTAAAATGGTTTGTACCACCCCATCGAAAGGTGGTTTTATGTTAGACATTTCACATATGAAAAAGTGTCCCGCACTTTAAAACAACAAAAAAAAAGAAAAAAAAAAACAAAAAACAAACGGAGCGTAACGCCTGGTTTATTTCAAATAAAATTGCACAAATCCCTCGTTGTCTCGTTTTTGTCGTATTATTAGACAGAGCCTTTTTAATGAACAAGTAATAAGTACACGCACTATATTAAACTATGGCAATTCACACATACATCTGAGATTTATGAACAATGGAAAGTGTACATATAATTCCGGGCACTTCAGAAAATATGTTTTTTAGGGAATTTCTCCTATTTTCTTCTTTCTTTTTTTTTTTTACTATAAGCTGAAAAGCCCTCTTATATTGTAAAGAGGCAAATAAAGGGCTTTTCAAGTATACGACTGACTGTGCTGCTGGTACTTTGTACTGATGCTGCTGCTGCTGCTGCTGGTAGTTACGATGATGCTCACTTCTTTACTGTAATTTTTTTCACATTCATTTGTGATTGAAGTTGATGGTTACCTGAAAAATATAAATGAAAATGAGAAAACATTAGTTACGCCTTAACGTGAGGAATGTACAATTTATGACAGTCAGTGAAGAAAACAATAAGTTATATGTATATATGTATGTATATGGTAAACAGGTATTGGTGCATATAAATATTTTATACCCAGTTCAACACAATCCGAAGTATTAATTTGTTATTCAATATTGAGTACAATTTTTACTTTACATTCTACTTAGGGTTAAACATAACCGACCAAATGGCTCAGTGGAGTGGTTGCATGTGGAGCGGGAGGTCCCGGGTTCAAGATCGACTGGGGTTAAAACCAAACAAAGGTTTTCTCTGGTGTGTTGACTTTAATTTGTGGCCGGGTATATGGATTGCACCTAAAAACAGTCTAGAAAATGCATTATCTCAGAATGACAGTGTTAAAAAGGTGTAAGGTGAAATGGCGAGCATTTGTAAGGTTTCCAGGAGAAACTCCTCAAGTGCTACACTTCCACACACACACAAAGAAGATACTGTCATATTAATGAGATAAATGTATATTCAGTGATAACAAAACGGTACAATTGTGCTAATTGGTAGATCAAGATAGATCTCGCCACGAAAAAGAAGAAGAGAAATAGGGTTGACCCTTTGCACTTCGAGTGTTTTTTTACTTAAGAGTGCACAGTAACTTTAAACACAGAATCTGCTAGTCATTGAACGCAAACTACACTTTGTAACTGTTTTAGGTTTTTTCTTAGAATAATCAGTGGCGAAATAGCGGCACCTACGGAGTTAGTGCAATGATAGCAAATGGCGCCTACGGGTTAAGTCAAACAATCAAAGTCAATTTTTATGGTTCGATTCTAGAGGTCAGTGAGTACGGGGATTTTTTGTGTCAGGTAAAATTTCCACTGTTACCTTCCTACAATAACTTTTAACACTAAACGTACAAGAGCGAACAAATGGCCGCTTTTCCTCTACCTTTTTTTTATAGGAGGGTGCCTAAAGGCAACAACACTTAGGCCTTCTAATGGCCAATTGTGTCCCTCTTTAAAGAAACGGCGGGTTTTTGGTTTAGGGGGTGGGGCTTCCTCTACCTACTTTACGACTTTTCCTATAATATAATAGGTAGGGGAGACCGGGCAGATGGTGCAGTCAAATTTACTCACAGTCAGTACACTTCATAAAAAAATGTAGTATACTATGTCTTATACTGTATTTATTTCTAGTGATTGATTTTAAGGTACGTGTAGCAAGTTTTTATTTTAGTTTTTGTTTTTTTTTAAAGTGCTCAAGTTTAAATTTTCCTCGAATTGATATAGGCAGCTATTAATATGTACCTCAGTACGCTGATTCTGTCCACCATATCAACCGCTATAGCGTAGTAAAAAGTTTAATATAGCAAAAAAAATTATCGTTGTAGTACTAGATTCTAACGCATTGAATTGAATTGAACGTAGTTTCCTTACGCATACGGTATTCTATTAA
>JANSTT010019010.1:0-53634 GCA_026745375.1 Platyura marginata | reverse complement strand
TTCATTAACTTAACTGCTTAAAATTAAATTTAAATTTAGTTACCTACTAAATTACTTAACGCGTGGAAACAGGCCTTAAGGCCCATTTCCACGCGTTAAGTAATTTAATAGTTAACTAAATTTTAACTTAATTTTAGGTGAATTTAGTCGTGGAAACAGTGTGTTTAGTAACAAGTAGCAAGTTAACGATTAAGTGGCTTGCTACTTGTTAACTTGATTGTGTGTGTGTAAAGACAAAACAATTTAGTGAAATGCATAAGTAGCACTTGCATCAAACTCTTTTTATTTTTTGAATCCACTTTCTTTCCCACAACTTTTTGGATTTATTCCTTTTAGTTTTAATTTCAATTAGTTTTCATTTTTAATCACTGAATTAATTTTTCTGATGTCTTGTCTGCTATTGCGATTGTACCAAACTTAACTAAAATACTTGTTCAGACAAATTTCAAATATTACTTAACGTGTGAAAAGGGGCATTAAGAAATTGATGTCCAAACAATACAATTATTGGATCAGTGGATAAATTCAACAATTATTATTTACTAAAATTAAGCACACACAAAAATCTCTTTAGAAAATGTTCAAAATTATATTCACCATTAACAAAAATTTACTTTGAATTGACTACATTAGTAGTAAAGTAATGTAAAATATAGTAACTAGTTTTGCCATATTTAAAGAAACTTTTATAATTCATAAAAACTTTTCATTCAACTGGGCAGCATAGAGTAGATTAGAAAATCGAAATAAAAAAACTAAAACAGGAAATATAGAAAATTATTTATATATAATTTAGATGCACTTCTCTCGTTAAACACAAACTGATGAATGTTGCTAATTATTTATATAAAAAACTATAATTCATAATAATGTTGTGGATGTAATTGTGGCAAATTAACTAGTAAATAGAAAAATTAAAATTAAAGATAAGAAAAGACAACAAACGATATCATATTATGAAGATAATTTGTTTAATTAAATAATAATTCCTCATACTGACTGTGGTCTGGCCTAATTGTTAGGTAATTCCCCGTATGTATCTGTATTTAGTGTAATATCTTAACCTACCCACCAGCCTACCACCGAAATAATAAAAACAAAAATAATAATACAGTCAAGTTCAGCTGCTGACTATGCAACTAATATCCGCATAGTGATGCGACAAATAAATAAAATTGCATAACGGTTTTTTTATAGCTTATTCGTTCGTTGAAGTAGTGACTTAACCATTACTTTAAATTTTTTGTGTACTCTTAATTATTGGTAGAACTCACCCACCCCGTATAGTAGAGTCAAATTTTGTACCTAAGGTAATCAACCAATATATTGGGTAGCAATCTCCCCACATCTGTTAAATTTCTTAGGTGTTGTTACCAAAAATTATTTAAAATCACTTACATTGCATATGCCAACATCGCCAAATCAAATTGTTGAGACGAATTTTATCTTTCCATCTTAGTCGAACTCCTTTGAATCGATTCCATTTAGGTGATGTTAGCTTTTGCCTTAAAATAAAAACATACTATAAATAAATATACTGGGTAAGTACATAGTATAAAAACGGAGCGATTATATTTAATTAAATTAAATTCTAAATTTGGAGTTGCAAAATCTGAAGCATTTTTTTTTGCGGAGTTTATGGTTATCTTTTGCAGTACAGACTGGAAAAAGTAATCAGTCTTATTGGCAATTGTTTATTATTGATGTAAGTAAAGTAATTAGATCCTCAATTTAGGACTCAATTTGTGAGATACGGCCATTTTTAAAATTCTTTTTGTAGCCCTACCATAAAAATCATTGTAACTCCTAAAATAAAAGAGATACGGAAAAAATTATGGTTGAACGATTTGTAGAGAATGAAAATCCTAATTTTTTATGTTCTCTAAGTTTTTTTTTGTAGCTCCAATTCATTTTGAAATATTGAAGGTCAAAGATTTTATGATTTTTCCATATAATTTTGAAATTTTTGGCTTCGAATTTCGCCAATAAAAATGTGGATAAACGAAAACCCTGTATGATATCTGAGTTTACTGAATTCCTTTACATACTTGTTCGTTTTAGGCAAATATAATCTAAAGAAAGCTATTGCTAATAAATTATAATTATAAATTTATGAAAGATTTAGTGCGGTTCAAACTACCAATCAGCATTGATGGTGCCATATTTTGAATCATGATAATGACACACGCCATACCATTGCCTAAAATCGTTCATTCACAACACCCAAGAGCATTGTATGTATATTAAGGATAGGGTTATCATCAGTGTAATGCGTATTAGGAAAAATTTAAAAAAAGTCAACAGTAATTGTTCAAGGCGATCGCTTTCTTTAAAATATATTAAAATTAAAGCCACTAGTAAATGATCATTTGTCTATTTATTTCCTTGTTAAATTTGGTAAATATTTATATCTACCAATAGAGAATCTATAAACATAGCTTTGCCAAGCCCCATAAAAATCAAATTATTAATAAAAATTAGTCAAAAACCAAAAATAAACTTATTAAACCTAAAAAAATAAATATAAAGTCAAAATAAAATCATCGTTTTGGCAGACATTTATAATTTTTTCCTATTAAATTGATAACCTTTACTGGATTACTTAGTTACTGATAAAACAAGTTGACAGCATCATCATCATTTATTGTAATTATATTCCGTATTTATTATTGAACTCTATAAATACACAGCGACAATGTAATTTTAGTGAATTTTCTCGTTTCAATTTAGTTAAATTAAGTATTATGTAAAAGGATGTGGACATTACAATTAAATTCTAATTAAAATAGACCACTTATGGACACTTACTTGTATGCCAAATTCATGCATTTAAATAATTTCGCCAGAGATATGTCGATAAATGAATCGTTGACCTTTTTTATGGCAACTGGTAAACAATCGTCAATTGGTGGATTGAGTTCGGTAATCGTTGCTTCATCTGGATCCGGCATTGCTATACCATTATCATCATCTTCCTGTTCATCGGCCTCAAATTGAGACACCATAAAGTGGCCAGAATGAATTGTTTCATGTCGACTGGT
Organism: Platyura marginata; assembly: GCA_026745375.1. Taxonomy (NCBI): domain Eukaryota; kingdom Metazoa; phylum Arthropoda; class Insecta; order Diptera; family Keroplatidae; genus Platyura; species Platyura marginata. The sequence goes on along the minus strand of JANSTT010019010.1, from coordinate 50,593 downwards.
ATCCAATTTATGGTGAACATTTCTGGCTAGGGGCCACATTTTATTTGAAATTATTTTTTCGGTCAAATGTTGGTAAAAAAAAAAAAAAAACAACACACGTAGAAAATATCAACAGTTTAATATTAACTTTTTTTTCTTGGGTTGTTGCGAAGTAATAAAATACGTTCAATAGCACTTTTAGCGACTGAAAATACTAACTAATATCACGGTTATAAATTTAAAACTTGAGGATCCACCTTTTGCCATTATTAAAATGGCAAAAGATAATATAATAGTCAAAAATAATTTCTGATTAAATAATATGAATGTGCTGACGTTTATTTATATTCGTTTCCATTAAATCACAGCTGTTTTTTCTTTCCTTTCCAGTTCACACAAAAAATATAAAAAATTGAAAGAAAAAAATTCTATTATATTTTTTGTGACGTTTTAATTTAAATTGACATCGTTCAGGGATGTAGTTGCAAATGGCGTACAAAAACGTAATTAAAAGAAGCATCTTGGTGTACCCTCTAGAAATAAATTTATGAACTTAAATTATGTGCTCACTTCTATTACTATAAATATATTCTTTTCCATTAAATGACAGCTATTCATTTACAAAATTGAAAAAAAATTATACTATATTTTTTGTGACATTTAAATTAAAATTTGGTTCGGTAATGTAGTTGCAAATGGCGTACAAAAACGTAATTAATCGAACTTTATGGTGTACACTCTAGAAAAAATCTTTGAACTGGGATTTTCAATTTGAATTTTTTCTGTTACATTAAGGTTCTGATTTTAATTTTTGTTGGAAGATCTTCTTCCCATGTTATCATTATATAAAAGTGATCGTAATTCGAGGGTGGGACCGGTTATATAATTTTTGATACTTGTTCAGTTATTAATGCTAGCAGCAACCTAGAGCTACGTGTATGAAACCAGTTTTTGTCTATATGTGGATCTTTTACGATATTTTTTTCCTCTCAACCTCTTAAGAGGTTTATAACTAAAAAACCGTATGTATATAAGAAAAAACAATAAGAAGATTGTACACAGTCAAAGTTTGAAGAACGGCAAAATCCACAACGGACTGTAGTGCGATACATGATTATGATGATGTAGACAATATGGTGATGAACCTAACATCCTTTTCCACATTTCTTTACGGGATAGAGCTTCCCCTATCGTCTATTTACCAAATAATTTGGGTTATTTCTTTGCTACTTCATATCATACACAATACCTAGTCGTTTCTAGCTTAATGAAATATTCTAAAAATATTTTCTAATCAAAAAATGGATAGTAAAACAATTTTATTAAATGTGTTGGTTACATTTTGTTTATGAATTAAAATTAAACCAAAGTTAAAACAGCATATATTTATTAAGTATTGCGTTTTATGTGGTTTTTTTTTACACATAACAATAAAAAATAATTTCAAAAACTTAATTCTTTTCATTTGTAGTTATAGTTTTTTTTTTCTTTTATTAATAATGATTCATTTTAACAGGGGTTCGACCGAAGAACACTTTTAGGAAATCCTATTTATAATACATATTTATTTGTTATTAAATTTATTTACAAAAAATTCTTATCTTTAGTTTTAAGTCAAAAAACGATCTTAAATGAAGTTTATGAAAAATATTGCTATGAATATTAAATTACATACAAATGTAGGTAACTATTTATACTATTTATGTACGGTTTTATGTAATATCGGATAATATTATGTAATATGTACCGTATGCCAAGTCTAATATAAACTCAATGATAATAGGTGTTGTAGTACTTAATGTAGTACTAATCGAATTGAACAAATATGAATTGTTAGCAGCACTAAACGAGTAAACAAAAAGACGAACGTCAGAAAAAGTGAGTTGTGATGAATATTATTTAAAATGCTGTCTTGGATTATGTGAAAATTTATAGAATAAAAAACCATTCATATTATTATTTAAAAGTGTTTGAATAAGACATCATAATACATGGTGCAGTCGGGAAAAGAATAATCCAATCAATTAAGGTATAAAATAAAAAGAACAAAAAAAAATGGAGTCAGCGTCGCTACAAGTACCGTCACCACTTTTGTTAACCGGCAATGCTGCTGAAAATTGGAATAAATTCAAAAAACAATTTAATATATATATGAAAGCTACAGGTGCAGACACTAAAGCTAATGATGTACAAGCAGCAATTTTTTTAAATATTATTGGCGAAGAAGCTACCGATGTTTTAGAAACATTGGATTTAAATGAATACGAGGAAAAAAGAATTGAGGATCTAATACAGGCATTTGAAAATTATTGTACCCCAAGAACAAATGTTTTATTTGAACGATACAAGTTTTATAAAAGAACTCAAGAAGAAAATGAACGTTTCAACCAATTTCTGACGGATGTAAAACGATTGTCTAAGTCGTGTAACTTTGGTACGCAAAAGGAGGCTATGGTTAGAGATAGGATTGTTTTTGGAATTAATGACTTATCGGTTCAAGAAAATTTAATTAATGCAGGAAATCCGAATTTGGAAAAAACAATTAAAATGTGTCGACTAGCAGAAATAAATAAATACGCAAGGCAAAGAAGTAAAAAATACTCATCCATGGAATCTGACGATCCATATCTTGGCCCCAATCTAGTACAAAGTTTGGTCAATTCGTCAATGGAGACAGGTGAAGCAAGTGGCTCCGCTGTGCCTCACAAGAGAATAAGAGGTAAGCAGACTGATTTTGATCATAGTGATCGTGTTAAACAATCTATAGATGTCATCACAGAACGAGGCCATCCCTATTCCCAAATGCCCGGAACATCTAACAAAAGACTGTTTGATCCTCCTCCTAAGGTGTTCTATACTGTGACCCAAGATGTTATAGATCAATTAACTGGAGTGATTCCCCCTAATAATAAAGTTTTGCAACCCATATTAGAGCAATGGGCTGAAGATGGATGGGAATGTCTCATCAATCCTCCAGCTACATTAGACATGGCTTGTTTTGTATTTGCTCTGGATAGTTCACAAACCAATTCTGTAAAATATGAAAAATTTGCTAGAGCTGAGAGAAATTTAGCTATGGCCAGATGTATAGCACTTAGAGAAAAACCCCAGATCCGATATCAAGATACTCAGACAATCTGTGTTACCACTTGATCCTTCGCAATCAGCAGCCAATGCTGTTAGGGAGATACTGCCATTTGTTGTCAAATCTGTGGAAGTGGCTGCTGAAATCAATATCAATTCTGCTCAATCCATGAGTGTCAGTTTCGAAAAGTGGATCAATGTCAGTAGACTATTAATTTGTGAATTAAAGGATGTTGTAGACGGACAGGCCTCAAGAATGGATTCAATAATTCAACGTGTTGTTCCAAGCCCTTCAACATCTATTAAAACAACCAAGGATGGAAAAATTAGAGCTCCTTAATATTATTATTATTTGCATGTCATCACAATTATTAAATTGAATTGTAAACATATTAATCTCTAATCATATAGTATGTAAGTTAAATGTAAAAGAGATCTGATATTAATTGAATAAATTTTGTAAGAAGAAAGATGTTGTAGTACTTAATGTAGTACTAATCGTCAGAAAAAGGGACTTGTGATGAATAATAAAAAAATGCTGTCTTGCATTATATGAAAATTAATAGAATAAAAAACCATTCTATTAAACTATATTATTATTTAAAAGTGTTTAAATAAGACATCATACTATAATACAGTAGAAGTCATCAATGTGAATTAATAGAGACTGACTGATGTAGATGTATTTCAAAAATTTAACTTTACTAATAATTTACTACATTTTTTTTTGTTTTGTTTATTTTTCGCTTCAAATTCGGACTTTAAAATTATTTATTTTAGCAGAGCAGTTCTCGCCATTTTTAATTTTTTGAGTTTACATTAGACTATTGCGTAATATTTCCCTAAGTTGTATGTATTATTGCGTATGTGGCTAAAAAATTACATTTTGAATTGGTTTGGTAACTATACGTAAAGCTTTTTTAGGGAAATAGTAAACGCTGGAAAATTTACGCACACCAAATACAAAAGGAAGGGGAAAGGTATACTCTACTGTCTACTATCTACTTATTGATAAAATCAGTCACTTTTGAACAATGTTGACACATTCTCGAAACAAAAGACCATGAAAACATCTCCTAAAAATCACCCCTAACTCAACAAAAATTAGGTTGTCAGTTTCTGTACATTTTTGTTCTTTGCTGCAGGCAACTTATAGCTTCTGAACATATGCATAAGATTTAGTGGTAATTTCATTGCATTCAATTAGCAAAACAATTTCGCATGACTTCACATCAAAACCATTTGAGTGCGTTTTTGTTAATAATTATTTTTTAATCATGTTTTACCTGATAGTGCAGTATCCCGTGCGTGAAAACAGTTTTAAAAAAATTTTGTGACCGAAATCTATAATGGTTTTTAAATTTGGTACATCGATCAGACACCGTTGCTTGTTCGAAAGTCAACTTGTTCGGCGTTACGATACTTTAGATTTATACACTTTCAAACCATCATATTATTATTATTAACGATATTTTACGTGTGTTCCTACTTGTTTTTAGTTTTAGTAGGTGACAATTGAATTGAACGGCCAAAATTTCCATTTGAACCATAGAACAATGTTTAAAAACCTAATATAAACTTATTACTAATAATAATAATGTAGGTACTTTTCAAATTGACCGTATACTCATGTTTATGTAATTTTTTAACCACTTTTTATAGTCTACATGTATATTTCAACTTTTTTTTTTTTAACAATTCTGTTATAAGATATCAAAATTGATTTCAAAAGGTTAAGTAGCATAAACGTAATTAGTTGAAAAATGTCACATATATATGTAGATTAATGAAGCTTAACTTATTGAAATACAATATATGTATGTATGTATGTATGTATGTATATATAAAAAAAAAAACTCAAAAATATTACTTATTACTAAAAATGTGTTTTCTTCTTCTTTTAAGTTTAAAGCCTTTATAGAAAAATACGTGTTTATCAAACAAAATAGGTATAGATATGCTTTTCTAATCAATTTTCTAAAAAAAAAACAAAACAACATTAGGAGCTTTCAGACAAGATACCGTAAGTAATTATAAATTGTTGTCGCTACCGACATCGTTAAGCGATACCGCATTCAATATCGTGCATTAAAACAGAATCGCGTCGCCATTGTTTTTATGTATGTGAGAAAACCTATTAATTTATAATATGAAGTTTTTTCATTGGAATCGATCAGGAAATGGAAGTCAGGCATGTCCCTGAAATGAGTATGAAATAGACAAAAAAAAGATGGTTGTGCGCATTGCGTTATGTTGTCTTATTATCTTCCATTTTTATAATTTATTTTATATTATGCCGCAATCGATTGTACGACACTTAACAATAAATTGAACAAAAAAAAAGAAAAGAAAAAAAAACAATGATGAAATTCTAAACTACAAAATGGCAGCCCTACGATAACCTTTATTATAACTGTCACACACACAAATCATGTTTTTTGTGAAAAATGAAATTAATTAATTTTTTATGTTCTCAATGATTTCCTTTTATAACTTTAAAAGAATTGGGATTTATTGAAGGTCGTAAGATAGTAAGTGTAAAAAATTATTGTTTGATCATATATTGAACGCTCCCCATTATAAGATCATTAAATATCATAAAAAAAAAACAATAAAATTAAGCTAATTGGTATACCGATATTTTACTAATAGATCCCGTACGACTATAGATTTCAGTCAAATCATTTATAAATTGTATTTCTTTTATATTATATATAAAAAAGAACATTTACACTGATAGCATCTCAATAGCAATTTTCAACAATTTTTAAATTTCTATTATAAAACTAAATTTTATTTTCTAACTAAATATAAGTAAAGAGCGATTGCTTTTAAAGTTCCATTAAATGCAATCAATTTTTGCTTAAATAGTATAATTATTGCTAATTTGATTAATAGCGTTAGGTATTTCGAAAGTTAGACTGTGGTTTTGATTCTGTTGGAGTCAATTTAAGCGATTGAGGTTCCTGTAAGAACAAAAATTAAGGAATTATTTAATTATAAACATACATTAGAGGAAAATATTGAATTTTTTTTTTTTTGTAATGGATGCAAATAGTTTAACGATTATTTTCAAAATTCAATAACCTGACCTTATAATTTGAAAAAGTTCCACAACCATCATTGATCACGATTTCATAAAAGGTTTTCATAATTTCTACAGTGATCCTTCACATTTGGATCTCAAATTGACTTATTGATTGATTGACTCTAGGTGCGTTTGAGAAAAAAAATCACATACAATGCTTATTAAGTTATCCATCCGGACAAGAGTCAGGTTAATTATACGTTTCTGATACTGATTATCGAAATAAAAACCGATTTACTATCTTCTTCTTTTCCCTAACGTTTTTTGGAAGTCCTGAGGTTGGTCGGTCCTGTGCTATCGTACTGTTGAGGTTCACTGTTTTAAGCACTTTTTGGCTTTCCTGATTGTATTTTCAATGGTTACCGCCATTTTAACTGGGTTGTTCTACTGTCTTTGCATTACGTGACCATACCAGTGGAGCCTTGGTTATAGGCATGCCACTTTCAATGTCACCGCAGTCATGCCTCGTGTCAACTGCACCTTCTAGATCTTTCTGAAAGGCTACTATATACCTTTGCATCAGGTGGCAACCAGCAGTAAAAGCCAATAGAATATAATATTAAGTATATAAACATACAAACCTGAGAATTTTCGTTTAAGCAATCTGTGCTTGTACTTTCGCTAGTAATATCGGATGCCTGTTGCCGTAGATTTTCGTAATCTGGTGTGTCGCTAGATGATTCACGTCGATTATTGGACTCATTTTCGGGTCGTTCAGATGTTTTAAATGCTAAATCACTAGAATAATTAAGAAAAGTAAATATATTAGATATTGCCTATATTTATGTAACTTGAAACGTAAAAATTTAATACTTCATCGTCATGTTATTATCGCATTATGTAAATTCATTAATTAATTTATTAAAATTATTTCAAACAGTTTTTGCATTTATCCACACTTTAATATTAGTTTGAACATATTTTTCGTTTTGATTATTTGATTAATAAATTTAAACCAAATGATTTTACAGTTAAGACCTTTAAGCGATCTCCTACCGTACATTCTGGCCTAAATTTTTTTTTTTTGAAGAGGGCCTTTCCAGCGACCTCTAAATTTGCTCAATTTTTGTAATATTAGAAAATCACAGTTGAGACTTGTAGAAAAATTTAAATTAAATTCAAGACAATATTGTCTAGTAAGAGATCTCCGAAAATGGAGGGGGGCAAAAAAAAATAATAATAAATAATTCAAAAATATAATGGAAAAAGTATTATTAGTTACTGTCTAATCTAATTACTAATCTCCGAACAAATCTATATTAAACTAAAAAAAGAAAAAAGATCCTTAGTATTAATAATTAATAGTCATTTAAAACAAAGCTTTATTGTACTTTGTACTTCAAATGTATACTAATTTAACCCTAATCAACCCACGTTATTTAAGTGATAAACAAAAAAATCGCGATATTTCACTTAGTGAGAAATTTACGTAAATGTAGGTCAAAGGAAACCATTATTGCTTAATTTGATTACTTTATTCTACATTTTACTAAATTTATTCAATAAATCATATCATAAAAGAATTGCAAATTTTTCAAAATAAAATGTGACTCAGAGTCACAACCTGGGTTGATTAGGGTTAAGTAGAAATTGACTTACAGTATTTAATGTTACTTATTATTGATTTATGTTAAGTGATATTTAAAGTGTGTTATAATTTATTATTATTTATTATAAATAAATAATGACTGAAGTAAATCTACGTGTAACTATAACCAAGTGTGAATGAACTCTCACAATGTTTCTAAGTAGAGTTATTTTTATTTCTCTGTTCTCCCATTATTAAGTCATTTTTAACTTGATTATTTTTGTATTAATAAAATTTTTGAATTTTTGGAATTATGCGCATTTTTCATTAATGTTATAATAACAATTTTAATTAAGTAAAATAATCCTTGCAATAATTTTGCTTGATATCACTTACCTTTCTTATTCTTATTAGAATCTTAATTTTTGATTGCCTACATTTTTCATCTATGTATGTATGTATATATAATGCCAAAGTATGCAGTACAGGTAAGCCTCCTATAACGTGGTACTCTTTCAACGCGTTCGAAATATTGAGGACATTTTTACGAATGTGTAGCGCTTGCGCGTAATTTACAAAAATTGGCATTCGAAGTCATTACTATATCTCCTTACAACGCGCCGGTATTTTGTAGGAACGTATCCGGCGCGTTGTACGAGGCCTACCTGTGTGTATTGGGTATTTACCTTAGTACATATTATAAATTGGCCAGAATATTAAACACAAATTTAGAAAATTTTGAAAACTTTAGAAAATGTTTTATTTTAAGTTCACACAAAATAGTTTTATAAATTTAGTTTAGTATGTAATGTGTAGTGATACTGTGATAGTTAATTTTACTCTAGAACATTTAGAAAAACTTTACCTATGCATATGCCGTTCGTTTACAGTAATATTTACTTCAATTTGGTACTTTTTTTGTTTTGTTTTGTTTTTTGTTTTTTGTTTTAATTTAAACCTTACTCACAGTTAACCCAAATGATTTGGTAATAGTTACACGTGGATTTTTTTTCTTTAAGCTTATGCTTGGAAAATCTGAAAAATAAACCAACGTTGTAAGTAATTAATTTGTACAATTGTTTTTTAGTTTACTGTCTACTATTAAATACATACACATAATTATGTACATTTATACTTTTATTGTTATTAAATGTTTTTTTATTATATCGATCAGATAAATTGCATGCAAACCTATGTATCATTAAAAAAAACATTTAAAAAAAGTTAGTAAAACTGATTGTCTAATGACCCGCATGCGAAGATGTCTACAAGCTTTTAATTTAAATAAATGAAAAAAACCAGTAAAGAAGGAAAAATTGGCTACGCCGATTATAATATACCCGTAAGCGTACTTGTTTATTATTTATAACTTTGTCCGTGCTATTTTGTCTGTAGAATAAATATAATTGGGTAAATTGAATACAAATGATTAAAAACTCTAGAAATGACATAAAATTGTTTGCAGCGCCATAACGGTATTTCGTGGAACTTTTTGGTCTATGAATGAAAACTTCATTTTTTTATTCTCTATCATTTTCATTATATTCATTTTTTCCGTAATCTAAATACTTTTCGAGTAAATGATTAAAAACCTTAGAAATTCAATAAAATTGATTGCAGCGCCATAACACTAGGTTGTACAACTTTTTGGTCTATGAAAGAAATATTCATTTTTGTATTTTCTATAATTGTTACCATATTAATTTTTTCTAAATTTCGACTATCTTTCGAGTAAATGGTTTATATAAAAATTAGGTGAACGTTGTACCACAGCCTCAACTATTTTTTGTCTGATTTGCTCCAAAAACAATAAAGATCTTACTCTAGTACTACATAATAAAATATAAAAATTTCAGCTTTCTAACTTTAGCCGTTTGGATGGAATCTTGATCACGGACAGATGGACAGACATACATAATTCGGCTTAGAATTTCACGAGAAAGACAATGGTGTTGAATTTTTTTTTCTACGATGAGTATTAAGGGGCGTTACAAACTCCGTGCCAAAGTTCTAATACTCTTGATTAACATCATACGGGTATAACCAGTAAAGAAGGAATAATTGGCCGATTATAATATACCGATATGAGCACTTGTTTATTATCTAGGATTTTGTCCGAGTCTAATTTGTCTGCACAACAAATAAAAATTATAAAAATTATATACAAATGATTAAAAACCCTAGAAATAACATAAAATTGATTATAGCCCCATAATGGCTGGTCGTGGAACTTTTTAGTCTATAAATGAAATCTTAATTTTTTTATTCTCCACCACATGATTTGATAACGTGACGCTGAGCGAACATTTTGTTTTAAACAAATACACTTTTATTCGATTAATAAAATTTATTGTTATTTTTTTAATTTATTAAGAGACATAAAACAGAAAAAATATCCTTCCAGTTGTCCCGGTTGTCCTTATTCAACGTCATTCACCTAATTGCTCAATTGTATGGTAAATGCCACAATCAAAATTCAAAAGTTCAATTCATAATTGAATACAGTTGGGTTCAGAATTAATAACTTTGGTGACAATGTAAATATCTACAACCATTAATTGGTACGATAGGTTTAAATGGGTTAGACTAGTGATTTCCAATGTGTGTTCCGCTAAACCCTGAGTTTTCCACCAAAAAATTCAGGGGTTCCGCGTAACGTAACAGTCTTGGCGGCGAATTATATTTAATATATCTCAGTGGCTCAAGCCTTGACTCCATAACCAATAATGTTTCATGTCATTAAATTGTTATTAAAAAAAAAATAAAGGGTTCCACAATCTTTGGAAAATTTTCTAAGGGTTCCGCGAACAAAATAGTTTGGGTAACCCTGGGTTGGACGTTAGACCGATATTTTCACCAAACAAACGAAAATGGAAATCATTAGAAGTACAAAGCACTTGAATGAATTTTATGACGTCAAGTAAGGCCATAAAATTATAAAACCAGGCGGCATAAGTTCGTAGGAGGATTTGGACTTATTATGGTTTATATTTTATTTGACCAAACACTTAATTATTTTTAAAAGTTAATTTAACCACTTTTTTTTACAAGAAAATGGCAAGCACATACATAGTAAAATTATTGTTCTAAAGAAAAATCCGAATAGTCTCTGTATACACAGATTACATACCTCTACATACACATCAAAGATTTTCATCTTTTCCAATTATTATTCGTAAAGCATGCAGTAAAAACGAAATATTACCTTTTAATGGTTCCCTTGCTACATTCTCCATGTGCCGATCGTCTTGTCGACTCCGATTCAGATTCCTTGGATGTTGATTTACTGTGATTATCCCGCTCAATTTCATGGCATTCACATTGACATTCTTCCGGATTTACATAATTGTACTGAACATGATGCTGTGAATTTTTATCTAACGATGATTCTTTGTTGGGCAGTGTTGTAATTCGTTTCGGTGGTTTTCGTTTTTCCGGAATATTTTCAAAATTAATCCATTGTGAAACCATTTGTGGTTTTCGTGGAGGAAGCGGTGGTGGATCTTCTTCGGAATTTGAATTTCGTCTATCATAACCACTGGCAGTCGTACCGCCGATACCTTGTTCAGCAAATTCGAACCAACTTTTTCCGCTAATATTTGATACACGCCGTGGTGACTTATTTTTTTGGATCTTTTCTTTTGAATCTTTTCGAGGTAAACTAATTTTTAATTTATCAACACGTACTGGTGTCATTTCATTGTCATCTACAATTGATATTGTGCCACAGTATTCCTCTAAGCAGGATGGATTCATTGGTGTTGTTGATCTAGGTCTTTCGACTGGAAAAGTTTTAACGTCCATTAGGGATCGTTCTTTTATTGGTACTATCGATATACCGATTGATCTTTCTTCAGGAAGTGTTGTAGGGACATAGGGAAGTTCATCGTCAAAGGATTCTTGAGCTACTAAGCCTGTACTTTCCTCTTCTACAGCTCCAATTTGATGAGCTATATGTTGTTGAATTATGTTTGCATGCAGTTCGGAACCGCGCTCACTTTCCGAAGAACACATCTGTTCCTCTGTTGATATAAATGAAACAGATGAGTGCACTGGAGGTGGACCAGGAATTTGTAGCACTGGTTCTGGCTTTATGTTCTGTACTGTTTTGGAAACCGTTTCTTCTGGCGGACTTACAATAACTTCTTCTTTGACAGATTCACTTGAAGCTGCTTTCATTTCTAGATCTAACTCCCTTTGCGTTTTCATAATTTCGTCAATATTTTCTATATATTTTGAATGACGATTATTAAGATTACATACGGAATTATTACCAGATGAAGGACCTGGAACATTTTCATGTTCACGAATTGATCTTACCCTTTTTATAACACACTCAGTCTGTTCCCTACTTCTTGGTGGTGGAACAGCTGCTTGTACTTCATCCGAACAGCGACTAGCATTAGCATAAGTACGCTGTAATCCATCTTTTTCACAAGCAGGACTATCAAGGACTGAAACTTGTTCGGACAACTGACTAGACAGGCTTTCGGTCTTGGAAAGACTTAATTGAGTTGCAAATATTTGCTCTTGACTTCCCGATCCAATTTTTGTGCAAAAAAGTATTCTTTTTTTCTCGTTCGTAATGGAGGCAGGTGTTGGTGGTGGTGCTATTAGAACTTGTGCAACTGGTGCTACTGGTACTGCTGGTACTACTGTTGCCGTTGGAATGATCGATGGGTTTGGTATACCGTTTTGGTCACTTGGAATTGTTGCCAATGTATTAGGAACTGATGATTTTCTTGACTTTGTAGTTTCGGTAGGTAAGGTTTGTGTTGATATAACCGTTTCTTGGCTTTCCAAAGAACTGTTTCGTTGAACTTCTAAGCTCCATATACTATCACATTCTACAGCTTCAGCAGTGGTCGGTGATTTTAACGGTATCCGAATGCTTCCGTCAGCATTTTCAATTCTATAGACTTTGTCTGACGTTATTGGCTTAGTTGTCTGTTTGTTATGTACTTCAATAGAAGTCTGTACAGTGCTAGTTGGTGGTGCTTTGTTTTCATTTTGAATTTGATGTCTTCTTTCTTTAATAACACTTACAGTACATAGATTATCTTCGGTTTCATCTGGCGGTGTATGCAAAGGAATATGAATACTTTTACCATCTAGTGGTTGCTCATAGTATCGTAATTTTTGCGTCGGTTTTGATGTTGACCCAGTAGATTGTGGACTATTATTAAATTTAAACTCAACTCCATCTAATGCTGACATAGCTTCTGGATCAACTGGTGAAGACGACTTTGATTTTGAGCCGCTTCGTTTAGGCTTAAAAATGGCCAAAACTGATTTCTGTTTATTTGGTGTATTATTTTGTGATGTACCTTTATCCCGTTCTCTACTCTTACTGCGAGATCGCTCTCTAGGGCTATCATTTAGTAGTACCGAAATTCCACTCTTCTTTCGTTGGCCTGAAATGGTTGGTGATTCAGGACTGGCAACTGTATCTTTTAGTTTAAATAATGAGCAAAACGAACTTTTTCTCGAAGCACTAACTGTTGCTGGTGACGGTGATCTACTACCAACATCCCTTAATAAATGTCTGGCTGGTTTCGGACTTGCGCTTGGTGTTAATTTTTGTTCGGGACAACGTGTTATGGTATCTTCAGATTGAACTAATTGTGAAAAATGTGGCGCAGCTTTTCGCGATGGTACATCCTGACCCAGAGACAGAGTTGCCGGTTTCTTTATAGAATCCGGTAATTCGTCTACAACACGCTCATTTTCACCTAAATTCTTTCCATCATACAAATGGTCTGGTTTTAACTTAATTCGTATATATTCTACACCACTGGACGTCACACCAACAATAGGTTTAGTTGTGTTTTTAAGTACTCCAGTCCCTTTTGATGTTGTTCTCGGCGTGGTAAGTAAAGGTTTTGTTTTTGAAACATCCCCTGTTTTCCTTTCAGTCGATTTTCTTTTTTGACAATCACCTACACCTCCATTCGACACCAATTTCGATTCGCCTATTTGTTTTTTCTTTGGAGAGGATAAATCTATTTCAATTCCTTCGGCAATAACAGCCCGGGTCGGATCATGTTTTCTACCTAATAATACTTGTTCCAAAATGTCCACACTTGATGGTTGTATACTACTAAAAATGCCATCGTTAGCATTATTATCTAGAGGTTTTGGACCACAAAAAGAAGTTTCCAATAGCATTTTATGCGGTGAAGGAGATCGCGATATTCCTGATACGGCCGATAATCGACTAACGGCTGAACCTTGACTGCCAACGCTTGATATTCGACTTGTACGCCCTGATATGCCCAATAATGCGGCCACTTCAGAACTTATTGAATCCTTTCGTTGATTTTGTTGAAAGGTTGAAGTTTGTTGTTCGTCAAATTTAAACATAATAGGAGATCGTCGAATCTGAAAAATAAATTAAATCTTTAAAAAGTAGTCGGGCAAGTTTGCTTTAGTTTTAAATATTTTATATATTTCATAATAGGTACATATGTATACATATAAAAGTTATGTATTCCAATCGATTTTTTTTTTGGAAAATAATCGCTCTTACGATTGCCTGCTGTGTTTTGAACGAGCATGACAACGATTATAAATGCTACCGATGTAAGGAAGAAAAAAATCGATAAAAAAAAAATTATCGTTTACGATTGCCTGTTGGAATGCACTTAATCACCGACTAGCCCAATAGATGCATCATGCAATAAATAAATGGGGGAGGTTTTTTTTTTTGACAAAAATCTAGTTAGTCATCAAATTTTCTAAAAGTAAAAGTGTTACCTGTTGTTTATCCTTATCTGGTTCCCTTTTTTCTTTTTCCATGAAATACAGTTCTTCCGTTGAACTTCTCAAATCCATTGTGGCATCTTCTTGAAAACCAATACACGATTTTGGTGTTTCTTGAAGCGTTCCAGTTCCCACCTAAAACATAAACGATAAGCTTGATAAGTACAAGTTGATATTGATTGTCTCTATGGATGAGAGATAACTGAAATAGGGGCACATTTTAAGTTAGACGTTTTACTGCAAAAACAATTGAACACGTCATCACTGTGTAGGGCGTAAACGTTCTTATTTTAAAATGTCTAGAATTATATATACATAGGTATAGTTTATATTGGAAAATGCACCTCCTTTCTCCAGTGCTACAGATAGAGTGCTAGTTTTACGTAAGGAATGTTTGCCGTTCACACTACTACTATCGTTGAATACAATCAAAAAGACATTTTTAATACTTGCACGTCCATCGTTAGGATATATTTGTTATGTTCAGTATTTTTTTTTTATTAGCTAATGTAAATTAAATTAAGTAGGCATATATTATATACTCAAGAGTACCCTTATGTAAAATATGTCAGTTTTAAAAATATACCGCGCTCAATATCACATGCAGACTGGAAACATTTCACCAATACTATAAAATCTATCCGGTCGGATTGTTAAAGACAATTTTCCCGAATATGTACAATGTACTTAGGCGCACATACATAAACATTAAAAAAAAAAAATATCAATTTTTGCACTTGAGCCGTAATATAGAAATAGGATCAAAACCTCTGTGAAGATTAATAAAAAAACTAATAAAAAACTAATCAAGTTCGAATACTTATATCGATATGAAATACATTGTACAGGTACTTAAGAACAGCAGCACTCTATCATAAAAAATAAGATATTTTGGCCAGATATCTTGAAAATGGTGAAAATGTTTTTCTATTACATTAAAAAAAAACGAAGATATTTTGCAATAATTTGATCGGAAAACACGCGGAAATGTTAAGATTTTAAATTAAAACATCACTTCTAAATAGATTCAAAAAAACGTATATAATTAAATTAATATTAATGACGTAACAGCGCTTACAAATGAGACACCAATATACTTAAATGGAAAAAAGAGAGCACACATTTATACATTTATTATAATGTACTAAAATTTATCTTCTGCGCATCAGTCATTTGTTTTGTCTTAGAATATACTCTTTTTGTAGGCCTACTAATACCTTCTATACCGATTTGTTGTTTTTGTAAATTTTAATTATTATCGACACATCCAAGAGAGATAGATAGAGAGAGAGAGAGAGCCCTACCTTTAATTATGTATGGTGCCCTTTGGCAGAACATATTTTTATTAAAAATTCACAAATGCAATTTAATGTTTTAGTTACATTTTGCTGGAATACAATTCCTTCCATATTTCTATTCCGCCATTATTTATACGTAAAATATGGTTGGTATGTAACAAATTGTCGTTAATAGTTTCTAATTTTTAATGTATTTTTATGTAATTGACCACTTGATTCTCAATACTGTAATAATTTAGCATTATTTATTTTATTTATTTCATTATTATCAGTGACCATCAGGTACTTTTCTTGGGAAATGAACACCACTCTCTTCCAATACAAAAGAAAAACTTTTAACTATACATTCAAATAGTACAAAATCGATGGCCAATTTAATTTCATCCAAAAACACCATACATAGGAGATAACAATATTGAGGTATTAAGAAAAAATAAAAAAAAAAAAAAAACTACTCACTTGCTCAAACACATTTTCTGGACTACTGTCTCGACTGTCCTCGTGGTGTGATGAGCTCGATGCCCGACTAATATCAATACGAGGTGTCGAGGGTGTATGAACTCCTAAATTAATAGCAACCATCGATACAGAAGGGTTATTTACGGCTATTTCTGGTTCTGATTTTCGTTTAACCGTTGTTGCATGTTCTCGTATTTCAGGAAGACGATTTTCAGGTGAACTGCTTGAATCCATCTAAAGAAAAGAGAAAAAAGAAAAGAAAAGAAAAAAACGTTTCATAATATACCGACAATATCGTAATGGTGAATCGTTAATTATATTACACTAAAGAAGCAGTTTATGTCATTAATTAAATAACAATGAAATGAGAAAAATTCACAAGCACCATTTCATTTCTACACCGACTAATGTACTACTACTACTACTACTATCACCACCATCACCTCAAAGCATTAAATATAGACTGATGGAAAAACTCCCGGTTCATATTCTCTTCGGGAAATTATTTTCCACAAAAAAAGGGGTGGTTTTGTGCAGCTTTCTCATATTACCACATGCGACAATTGCCGAACATCATAGACAACTGAGACGGAGCGACTGTTTTGGAGGTGTTTTGATGATGAAAATTATCGATTAAGTTTATTCTATTTGAAAATATTGTTCGAAAAGACAAAAGGTCGAATACACATCATCCTGATGGTAATACTCTCTTCGTTACAGGATAATGAAGATAAAAGCAGTGTCAATCAAGATTCCTTCATGATTTAATATTGATACTTGAATTTCAATCAATCATAGCCATACAGGATTGATATTACATTTTTTTCCAACACAAATATGATGGGAGTCCAAGTGACCCCATACCACGTTTATTTTGATCAATGGTGGATTAGCGAAAATTTGTTCGTATATGTAGCGAATAGGCTCTATGCTTGTTCACCGCCGTGGAAGAGTCGTCATTGGTAGAGTTTCAATGGAGCAATTTTTTTTTTTTAGTTCAAGCGCCTTTTATCGTATAGTGTGCCCGCTTAAAGGTTAAAAAAAACATGGCATGCATTAATTGATTTCGTTGATTTATAGTTTTATTGTGATTTTCCGCACCTATTATTTTGGACAACAGTCTCCTTAATCCTTGTAGTATTGTGTCAATATTTCCCATCCATGTTCGAAAATTATTAACGAAAAAAAAAATCTTAATCGCTCTAATAGATTCTTAGAGATGTCGTGTTCGAATAAATAAGATAAATTTCTTATTTTGGACGGAAAATATGTCTCCCATCTTATTAATTGATATTTTGTATGTCGTTGTTTGGTTGAAATTCTGGTTCATGTATAGAAAATAGCAAAAAATTCCCACCCCTTATACAGAAATATTACATTGCTTTCTTAGCATCTATATTAGTGATTTGTGATTTTGTATAAACAGAATTAGACAAATGGAAAATGAACTTAATTCCTTTTTAGTTATTTGTTCTCATTGGAATCTAGACAAATGCAAACAGGAAAGCAGACAATCTGGCCATATCCTAAAACGTTTGGGCGAGAGGCACATGACAATTAAACTTGATCATTAAAAATACGTGCCAAAGACGATCGAATCTCTTGATATATCTAATCTAAGCTATTACATCCGAATGTCTAGAATGGCAAAGCTCTAAAGTATTTCTGTATGCATTAAAAATCTTACTCTATGTGGAACGTCTTGAGATAATCTCTAGCAATTGAGAATTAGAAATTAGAAAGATGGACATAAACCAGAAATGATCGCCGGATCTTTGTTAGTTTTGTATATAGAATTATAAGCAATTTGATCAGAAGATTTTATCTATTTAGTTATAGTTCCAGAATGAATTGCGAGATAATGAAAATTCAAAAATATTATTTACAAATTCAATTACAATAAATTAATTAATTAGTAAAATTTGTATTCTATTTCATAGCGTATAATAATAATAATAGAAGTTGGTGAAGCGTGCCTTTTGAAATCTACAAGAAAATAAACTTACAATCATAGAAATCATAAGAAATTATTGTATAATAAGAAAACTATTAATAAAAGTATAGAGAATTTATAAAAAGTGTAGAATAGTGTAGTTGATACATACTTTCGATCTTACCTCATCCAATGAATCTTCGAATGAAGCAATCGGTGCAAGTCGTCTCCTCTTGTCCTCATTTTGATTATCTTCATGATCCATACTTGCAAGAATTACGTCAAACTAACTATTTTTGTTTCTAAATTTTATTATGACTCATACTCTTTTTACGCACCCCTTTATTAATAAGGAATTAAGAAGA
Organism: Platyura marginata; assembly: GCA_026745375.1. Classification (NCBI taxonomy): domain Eukaryota; kingdom Metazoa; phylum Arthropoda; class Insecta; order Diptera; family Keroplatidae; genus Platyura; species Platyura marginata. The sequence goes on along the minus strand of JANSTT010019010.1, from coordinate 32,097 downwards.
AAAAAAATCAAAATTTATTTTTAAGAAATTGAGAGCAGCATTCCAAATAACAGTAAAAGACAAACAAACAAAATTGAGATTAATTTGTGTGAACTGGTGATGGATTTCAGTTGAAAAGAATCGAATGGAAACGTAAATTCATGACTCGCCGTTCTACATTTATGTCTGGATGTTATTATCCATTTACTTACATTTATTCCACATATACGTACATGGAGACTATATAGAACTTCAATCCTTGATAATGACTGTCGTCGATTGTTCTAGTCTAGTTTTCTAGAAAATTCTTTTCCACATCTATTTTGTTCGGTTCTTGGCTCATACATATCTTATCTTCTGATATTTCAATAATGATTATTTTTTACCATCGATAATTTGGCGGGGGACAATGTAAGTCGTACGCTCACCGAATTAACATTCGTTCTAGAATCTATAATTTAATATTTCATCATCATTAGCTCCTTCACTCTGTCAAATAATGGTCGAAGAGGTCGTCATTTAATATCGCGCTTCCATAAATTCGAACAATAATGGGATTTTAAGTATTCCTGCAGAGGCTGTCTGTGAGAAGCTTACGAAAGATTATGAAAAAATCAATTTGGAATGACTCAGTGGGTAGAGTCGGTAGATTCAACACTGACCAAAGAGTATCGTAATTGAATCTAAGAGCCGGTATTTGGATGTCACCTAATATTGTGTACGATTTCTGGAAGCAACCCGATAGCAAGCTACCTATATGATGGGCTTTAACAAAATATACCCAAAAACCCTTTCGATGTGTAGTAAGTGCATCATGCGCATAGGATTGTATTGCACATGGTTTGCACATTATGCGTGGTCTATTTGGATATTGTTTTGGTTTGTTTTTATTCAGAAGTATTGACCATCGTGTAATAAAAGCTCCTATTTATTCCAAAATGTTGGTATTGTATGTATCGATGTGAAAGTTTTTCGATATTGTTGTCTGCTCCCCATCTGATCGTAATCGTAATGTGGACTAGACTTTCGATTGTTCAAGTTTTAATGACAAAAATATCAATCGAAGAATAATAATAATAATAAAAAAAAAAACATTTCTTTGCCGGAATTATACCGAATTACTATGCGTAGGTATATACTTAGGTAATTAATGTACTAAATAAAGAATGCATTGAAGTAGTTTTTAAATTTATACATTTTCAATTCAGATCCAGGTAGAGACTGGCACCGAACCATACACTAAATAACAAACCAAAGTACAGTAACAAATAAACGAAGCTCAAACATTTTTTTTTTTTTGTATTGATTTGAATTTATCTTTTATATTGTGTATTTGGGAGTTTTGGGTAGCTCTGATTTCGTATATATGTATTGATGTATATTCAAGGAAAACTTCAGGAAATAAATATCTACTATAAAATTCAGCAAAATATCGATTTTTCATTTACTATGTAACATGGTTACGTTTTCTCTGTTTTTCACTCATTTTCATAAATAAGTAAGTAAAAGACACACAAAATCAATACACTTAACGTTCAGTCTAAATATACATAAAATGCACACAATAAAATGGGAAAATGTTTTTCAAAATCATACACTGTGTTACAAACTACCCCAAAAATTTATTATTTTCTCTTAATTTTATTTTAATTATTATAGCCATTTTTCTAGCATAAATTATTATTATTTTCTATTTTTGGACCGGATTGGTCACCGAACTTATCACAAAATTTCTCTCTCAAAAAATTCAACAGAAAATTATTCTAAATTGAACCACACGGCCGACGATCCAACAATACCGAACGCGCGGGACTCAATAAAAGTTCATGACTTGGATATTATACAATATCTGCCAGAGTGATTGGTGGTGTCGTTCCTATGTATGGCTCTATATGGAATGGCAATGTGGGGTGGTTGAGGCAAGGGTCGGAAAATTGTTTGGCATTGGTACATTATATACTTTTTAGTATGTAAAGTAAAAGTTGATTATTGTGGTGGTTAGTACGCAAGTTTTTAATTAAGCAGCTGAACTATTAAAATATAAACAAAGTTATTGTTGATGGTAAAGGGTTATTAAAAGGTATTCTTTGATAAAAACTTTGTAGGAAGTGCTTATCAATAGCTTTAGAATAAAAAAAAGGGATCTAACTTTTAAAAAAAAGTACGACTAAAAACAGTGTCATTGCTGATTATATTTAGGGTTGAGGGTCAACGTATTTAGAAAAACACAGATAACTATGCAGTTTTTAAGAACATGATTTGATATTAATCTTCCTGTATTTTATTTTTTAGAGAAGGCATTTGGGGATAATATTTAGAATGGATAATTAACGACTTTTCGCTATTTGTTATATATGAAAACTCAATTGATATTTAAATTTAGTTACACGAATCCTGCTTAGGCAATAACAATTTCTCAATCGAATCAAATGCCGTTTCTTCATGCGTCTAGGAAACGAAACGTTATTTTACATTGCTATTGAAATTTGTACTTATATTTACTATTTTTATTACCTCATTCAAAAGCACTGACATTCTTTTTTCCTGTTCCTTGGGGTAATTAATATTTCAATGCAATTATTAAAATTTATCATCACTGAAAAATAATCTTGTTTGAATTTCACATAGAATTTGCAGCAAACCTTCTTGGTAAATGGTGTCTGCCATTTTGTTGTTTACAGTTTTTGAGTAGAGTGGTCATTAATAAAAAAAAAATTTCAAGTTATGGCAACACTGCTGGATATTTTAAGAAATATAACATTTTGACATTTAAAGTTAAAGCCCAAAGCAAAAATAACATGCAGAATTTGTGGAACTTAAAAAAATAGTGTTTGATCACCTACTTGTTAGCCAAATTACATGATGGAATGGAAACCTCTTTTTTTGTTAGCGGGCCAATAAATGTCAAATTTGGTTTTGATCTACGTAGTTGACGTTAAAAGAGGCCGCCATTCTGCAACGACACTGGCATAATCGTAAATAATTAAATTTAATCCAAACTTTATCGGAAATCATGTAAAATTTTGCTTTGATTTATGTGAAATAAGAGTTGCTAACAATTTTGGCGAAGAACCACATGTAAATCATTCAGTGTTACGCATTTATTTGGCTTGTATATGTACATGCAATGATAATCATTTCTTTGTGACATTGTGACGCACCTAAATAGAGGAACATCTGTAAAAATATTTTCATTCGATTTAAAATTATTTAGAAAATAGACAATTCTCTAAAATTTGTTTGTAAACTTAGTGAATAATTATTATCATCAACATACTTATATAAGTAGCCATATGATAAAAAAGAGTATATGAAGTACTTATATTGAAAACAATCACCGAAACCTTCATCCACATATAAAAGTAGTTAGTAGCGAATTCCAACTAAATATGACTACATATGGATATAGCTATGAAATAAGTCCACCAATAATGGAACCTGTGGACGAGACGCCTTCCCTAATTCAACAGGTAAATCTACAAAATATTTAAGTACCTCCTACATTACATTTACATTATGTTATGTTGTAACAAACTTGATTACCTTGCATCTTGTTTTTTTTTTATCATCCATTAATTAATGTGCCTCTTTTCTATTTATCACATTAATTGTAATCTTGGCATTAAAATGATCATTCATACTACTATAAAGATAACAACTTATCGCAATTTGTGTATTTATAAGGCAGAGTGTATATTTAAAAAGCGTATTTATTATTATCAACAAATTAATTCTGCACGGAATTTGTCGTAGTAGTTGTTAACCATATGAATCACCTTTTCCATGCAAATGCATATATAGGGTCTATATGACCCAACGTTTATTTCGATAAAGGCACGTTAGCCGAAATATGGGTTAATAACACCTCTTCTCCAGAAGGTTTTAAATTTTGGTATGCGATCACTCCATAATAATGGATGGGGATAAAATGGCAGGGTTTTTTCCCCTTTGAATCTGATAAATTATCCATAAATGAAGTGGTCATTGATGCTAATGTGGAAAAAGTTGATCTACTGGCTGGTTTTTAACATATCAGTTGCCTAATTTGGTCGATCATCAGCCTCAGAAACAATGTCACTAATTGATTTCCTTTAAAAATTAGGATCTTAGATTAATTCAATAAAGAATAATTTGCATGCTCACTCACAAATACATACATTTTATACCCATTTAGAATTGCAGAATAGAATTTACAGATTAATTAAATAAATAACATTTTTAGGCCGATCTATTAGATGCAATGAAACCAGATATTCTCTATGAAGCCGATTTTAAACCGCATGTAACACATCGTGTAGAAAACTCGGTTAAAATGACGACCAAAGAAGATATGAACACAAACATTAGACTCCAGTTTGAGAAAAAATTACAACACACTCAGGATACCCTAAAGTCAATCAATATTCATTATGAGACCAGTTTTCTACTATTAGATGGCAAGGAAGAATTACGTGTTCCATCACCGGAAATATTTTGCAAGCAATTGGGTTGTTTGCCAGAGGCTAAGGTTAAAGTTGTGTCGATATTCGGTAATACCGGTGATGGTAAATCGCATACAATGAACAATATATTCTTCTGTGGCGAGGAAATTTTCCGTACATCATCTGCCCAGGATTCGTGTACGTTAGGTGTTTGGGCAGCTCTTCAACCAAATATGGGTGTGTTGTGCTTGGATACGGAAGGGCTATTGGGTGGTACAAACAATGAAAATCAACGGATGCGAATGTTACTGAAAGTGTTGGCCATTTCCGATATTGTTATTTATCGTACGCGATCGGAACGATTGCATAGTGATATGTTTAAATTTTTGGGAAACGCTTCGAAAGCTTTCCATAAACATTTTTCATCGGCCCTTCAATCGCTTGGATTACCTGGTCCGCCGCAGACACTTGGTCCGGCCGTTATTATTTTTCACGAAACACGACATACAAAAGTGATAGAATCCAGTAAGTAGAACTGTTAGTTAAGTATAGATTGGTACGAATCTCTTTCTACATTACAATATCCTTTCAGCTGTAGATAAAAGTGTTGAAGACATATTGCGCGAACGATTTGCGCAAATGAATATAGACTTAGAGGCATTTAGTTCACTTCGGTAATTATTGATAATTCGGTACGATTCCTGTTTATCTTAGAATTTTATTTTCTTCTTCTTTTAAAAACAGATATGTTGGAATTCAAACTGCCCGACAACCAACTAATTATAATATAATCCAGGAAGCACTTAACAATGAAATTGAAAATACTGCTGTACGATCACCACGGCAACCGGATGTTATATTTAAAGCAATTGAGGTACCCTGTGCCACCATTTTAATTAACATTTAACATTAATTAATCTCTCTATACTGTGTGTAGGCGCTGAATTTGAAATTTTCTGGCAAAATAAGCGAAAAATCAATAAATCCATTTCCCGAACAGTATTTTACGTGTGGCGTCCATTGTGATTCGTGCAATGTACGCTGTGAACGTTCTATGGGACACATGCTAAATGGAAAGGATCATAAAAACGAGAACCGATGTCGCTACCAACATCAATATGAAAATAAGAAATTTTTATGCAAATATTGTCACATAAATGGAAGAGAAGTTAGTTAAAAAAAAAATTATTTTCCCATTCCAAAATTGATTAATTTGTTGTCTATTGTGCCTCTATTTAGGTAGTGGTGAAAATAATGACACAAACTACAAACGATACTTCTTGGTTTGGATTAGCAAAATATGCCTGGAGTGGTTCGGTTATTGAATGCCCCAATTGTGGTGAAATCTATAGAGCCAGACAATATTGGTATGGTAATAAATCGCCTGAGGATATTGCTGTCAGGTATATGTAATTAAATTTTTTTTTCTTTGTGCAATAATTATTGCTTTACTATAGTTATTAATCACTAATGAGATGTCAAACCATAGTATTAATAATATAGTACAGTAATCTCTTGTCTATTGCGAAATGTTTACCAATATCTTGAGTTATCTCACTTTTCATACTTTGAATTTAATTTTTAATTAAGTATAAAGTAGGGGGGGGGTTGTTATAGAAAAATACTTACATAATTCATCATGGCGAATAGGTTTTTTTTCTCCCAAAATGTGAAAAGTGCAGGATATTTGTAAAATCTTCACCACGACAGTCTTGAAAGTCTAATTTGCAGTGATAGCGGTGGTGTAGTCGATTGTTTTACCCGATAGGGGTAATTACTCATTAAAGGCATAACCACTAAAACGATATCGAAGTTACTCGGAATTACACACCTGAATGACATTAAACCGGATCACATTTGATTACGAATTACTTTGAGTGATTACTCTTCTTAGTTTTACCACTGAGACATCAGCACTGTTATGGCCAAACTATGGCTGTCATTTCCCTCAAATCACCTCGTATAAGTAGATTGTGATCTATTTCCAGAACCGAAATAGTACACGTTTGGCAGGATAGCTATCCAACTAGCGACGGACCACAGCATTCAGCCCAAATGGTCTTGGATCATGTAAATTACTTATCCGAAACGGTGTACAATATTGGTGCGCCACCATCAAAAGCACTTACCGGATGGTTTGCCGATAAAATTGCTCCATCCTATTGGAAACCGAATGCAGATATTATTGTAATGTTGATACAAATTTCTCGTTGCACTTTTCCTTCTTAAATTATCCAATGACAATCGTAAATATTTCAGATATGCCATGGATGCAAATTAAATTTCGAAGAATCAGAATTACCAAAACATCATTGCCGTGGTTGCGGTGAGGGTTTTTGCAATACATGTTCAATGTACGAAATGCCGGTGCCATCGAGAAACTGGACATATCCGGTACGTGTATGTGGTCCATGTAAGGTTATCCTAACTAAAGATCGAAATGCTTGTCCAGGTATTTTCATTCAACAAAATGCTCAATTTTGTTTTGTTTATTAATAAACAAAAAAATTATTCAAGAAATTACTCAAACAACCCTAATATCATCTGCAGGACAAAATGTCGTTAACGACGAGCCAGATGTTAATTTTAGAAAATATAGTGAGGCCGTCTTGAATACTTTATCATCTGTGGCTGCAGTACTTGAATATCCAAAAGGTTTGTTATTTGTTAATAATAAAAAAATAAAAATTATTTGTTTGTTCACAATAAACTATCCAAACTATAGACTTGATCAAAGATTCAGCACGACCATCGTATTGGGTGCCCGACATTGAAGCACCCAATTGTTGGGTATGCAAATTGCTATTTGGCACTGCTGAGGAACTGGCCATTGTTGCACAAAATGAACAAAATCGTAGTACACCACAGCGGCAATTGTTCTATGATCGAAAACGTCATCATTGTCGTTCGTGTGGTCAAGCCGTTTGTAATCAATGTTCGCTGAGTCGACGACCAGTATCCGATCGTGGTTGGAATACCGATGTTCGTGTTTGTGATACATGCATCAAAACAATTAAGTGTGATTAGTTCGAACGATATTCCAATTTTTGGGGTGGAATTTATGTGGGGGGAGGGAGATGGGAAGGGGATACGTTATCAGCAGTCGTACGTATTTACAATTTGTAGGATAAATTTGATTGTCGACTGATATTATTTTGAAATTTTTTGTTTTGTTTTTTGCCAAACTTTTCTATTTTTTTACATAAAAGAAATTTATAGACGCAATGGATTAACTGCTAATTGTTCATGAAATTTTTTTAAATTCATTAAAGCCAATAAGTACCGCGATCAATCAACTAGGCTATGTTACGTGAAAAGTAAGCGAGTAAGGAGTGTATAAGAATTTGTTGAAATAAATTTTAAAGTATATTAATTGCGGAATTTTTTTTTTAAATAAATGGTTTTCTGCACATGCGCATTGTTAACATATTTTGATAGTTTATGGTGCCTACACACTACATCGTTCAATCATCGCAAAAACCACGCTGAAACGACGCTGAATCGTTTATGAGGCAGAGTAATATTTTGGCTCTCTTTTATCAAAGTGTAAGAGAGTGTTTAGATTATATATCGCGGATAGAAAATAAACACAAATGTCAATTTTTAAACACAGGGTGGAACAAAAACGCTTTCAACTGGTTGCTTTCATATATAATTATTGTATTTTATAGATAATTACTGAGGTCACCCTGTCATTCAGTACTTTTGGTTGACTTTGCATATTTGTTTTTCGTCTGCGTGTTGACGATGATGATGATGAAAAACAGAAAGAGATAGTTGTTGTCGTATTTACCATGAATGAACGATGCAGTGTGTAGGAGCCAATAACAACCTACTAATTAAAAAGTATCGATTTGTACATTTATCTATTCAAAGTGATCTATATTTCATATTGAGAGGGGGCCCCTTCTTCTTCTCTATACTTTAAAGTAGCGGTCACTCTATAAAATCTACTATTTCAAAAAACAGCAGCGCTTTAGTGGTCATTACTAACAATAACTCTCCAGGTTGTCGCACCACTATAGTAGATTTTATAGAGTGGCCGCTACTTTAAAGTAAACATTACATGCTCACCTAGGTGCACCCAATTAATGTGGATTGTCCAAAGAAATTCACAGTTTTCATAATTAATTTTCATTACTCATATATCACAACTTACAAATCTGTTGCTTTAAAAAGTTCGTTCGGCACATGTCACTTAACTAAAATCGTATGGTTTTGGGAGGGGGAGATTACACAAAATTGTGAACGTGGCGAACGAACAAATTTATTATACAAAAAAAAAACTATGATGGTACCAGGGTATTTGCATGTAACATAATATTCGATGGGATTTCCCAATTACTTTTCTCCAGCAGCTGAATCAATTTCCTCATAAAATCCTGCGATAATTTTAATTCATCATCTTCAATGATTTTTTCAAACAGACCTATGGCTGACTCACAATTGTTCTCCAGAATAAATTTGCTCAATAATAAATTGTAAATATCTTGTTCCTTAATTGATGTCCTTAATCCTCGGGAACATTTTGCCAATTTCAGTAAAATCTTAATTGATCCGGTAGTGCTCAGGTACTCGCATTGTTTGATCAGTGTGTCTGTATTCACCTGCATTTGTGGATCGATAAGAATTTTTCGTAATTGATTGTCGGTTCCCGATTGAGCCAGCGCAATCACAAGGGAGACATTCGCATTTTCGGCACCATGAATCTTTGAAGTGGCTTTCAGCACTTCTTGCAGTAATTCCTTTGCCTCACTACTGTCGATATTATATTTGGCGATGTCTTTAGCATTCGTAATTTCAACGAGGGCATTCATTAATTCAAATTGTAACGGAGTTTTTCGTTTACTTTTGACAATATCCATAAATTCCGAAACAGCTTCCTTAATTTCATTCTTTAGCAAATATTCTCGAAGTACAGGACCGATCAGTGTATTGTGAAATTCGCAGTATCCATGATCAATTAAAAAATACAAAAATTCTTTTGTCTGATTTGCAGACGATTTTTGAGTTGCACTGTACAATGCAACGTTGGTAAGCAATTGCCAAAGATTTTTCTGAACATTAGCACCGGCACGAATTTTTGATGAGGTGGCACGATTCTGTAAATGCATTTTGGCCTCGTCAATGTCACCATTTTCCACTAGCAATGCAGCAAAATCAATTATTTTATGTTCATCGATTAGAAAACCAGAATATTTTTCCTTTAGATTTTCGTAGGCTTTTTTCGATTCGTTGACATTTTTCGTTTTGACCATAAGATCGAAAATACTGGCCAGCATACCAGGACTTAGATTTACATTTTGTTGTTCGCATAATTTTTTCACTTCTAGGGCACGTTCCAGTTTACTTTCGCGCACCGATAGCTGAAGAATACGACGTAGTACACCTGAAACATAAATAAACGTAACCGTAAACTAACATACAATAGGAGGTAAGGGCAATTTATGAATTATTATCCGAACATTGAAAGCGCCGTTCTAAGACCAAAGCCTAAAGACAAAGACCAAACATGATAGCCTACTGGTCTGCCATCAGGAAGACTACCCGTGCTATAGTCTAACACCGAACGTAAACCCATTCCGAAACATTCGGAAAAGCCTCACCATGTAATGGCAAGATATCTCTAGTCTGGTGCTAAACAGAAGCGTAGACCAACAATAATAACAGCAGTGCGGTCGAGGAGGCACCAAATGAGTATAGAAAAAATGTTGTTCTCGGAGAGGGAGTTACCGAGGAGGACCAGATCAATTCTATTCCAGCTGCGATCTGGATGGTCGAGTTTCCTCAACTCATACTTACACAGGATCAACCAAACGATTAATGTCACCTGTCCGACTTGCAGAAATGGCCCACATGATACCAATTACCGATCATTTGTTTAACTGTGTCAGTAACCCTACATCACTCACAAACTTGAAGATTTGTGACTTCAACCGATTGCAGTGGCTGTTTTCGTTAGCTTTGAAATGGAGGCGGACCAGAGTGGCAGTGAGATGTGATGGTCCTTACCTTACAACCTGGGCTACAACAAATTCAATGCGCTAAACTCAAAAAATTCTATTCAGATAAAAATCTTTTTGGGCTATTCTCAAAACTTAAAAATGAAATGAAGGAATTAAGGAGAATATCTTACCTCGTGCATTTAATCTTTTTGAATTCAACTCTATCAAATGACATTCCAGTGCATCGAGTGTCATATCTCGTGGATGCAATATAGAACTACGATGTTCCTCCGATACTGACATTCCCAATCGTATGTCCCACATTTTTCTCAGTATAAGATCAGCTTTAGTTTTTAGATTTTCATCCGTACATTTGTTGATAAACTCCAACAAAATATCGCACATATTTCCCGAAATTCGTACATCATTCTGGTTGAGTTCCGTCGTTATCGCAAGAAAACTATCATAACTCAATTTATGTGTCGGTGTATTGGTCATAATTAGTTCCATTAGAAATTCTCCACCAACATCATAGAATGGTGTAGAGCTCTTGTCACCAATTACTTTAATTATTTTCGCTATTAATTTATTGTTACTTTCGGATTGATGATTTCGAACAGTAACAACGAGTGAATGGAGCAATTCGTCAGCGTTAACTTTTGCCTGATAGGTTTTCAGTATATTTAATGCATCGTCTAATCGGTTTTGATTGATAATATGGATTACAAGTGGCACTTGCAGAACGGACATATGAACACCGCGGGCTTCGCATAGTTTAATACAGTTCCGGGTGTCATTCATTGTAATATGTAGTTTGGGCAAAATATTATTTAGGAGCGTTTCTTTGTCCGGCTGAACATTAAGATTTTTCATCTCGTCAAGCACAGTTAGTGTACCGTTCTCTCCATTTTGTGCGTAATTATATTGAATAAGTGGCCAAAAATAATGCGGTCGCAGTGGTTCTAGTTTCGATAGTTGCTTTAGATAGACCAGCGAATCAGGCGAATTTGTTCTAAGTGCAATTTCACAGCAAATATGCAAAGCTCGAACATTTCGTTTTGTTGCAATTAATTTCTCACAAATATCTATGACATCCTGTGACTTTACATTGTTTTTAATCATTTTAGTTAGGAAAAAGCCGGCAAATGAATCAACATCTTCGTGTTCATTGAATTGCGGCATCGGAAGACGACTGAGCATATTATACGCTGCACTATGCTTTCCCAACGAAATCAATTCAATGCAAATGTTTCGCAGATCGCTGGTAATTTGTTTATCATTTAATGCATGGACAGGAAGATATTTTAGGGCCCACGTCGAAACAATAATGGCATCATGCCGTTCGGCTGATCTGATCAATGAATATATTTCATTTTCATTTAAGATCGATCCTTTTTCATTCAACAATTTAATAGCACCGTCCAAATCTTTGTTTTCAATGTATGCTCTGATGAGTTCCATATATGTCTCGTTGTTCGGTTCAATATTTGCCAATTTCATTGTTTCCACAACTTTTCGGCAATTGTCCAAATCACCATTTCGTGAATGTCCTAAAATAAGTGCATTAAATATATTTCGGGTCAGTGGAAGTTCTAATCGTTTGATTTCATTAAGTATTTGTACAATTCCGCCAGTTACTTGCCCATGCTCACATGCCAAATATAGAAGATCTTCGAATATTTCAATATCAGGATCTGAACCATAGTGAGATTTCAGAAATGCACAGTAGTCAGTGATAGATTTTCGATTATTCCGATAGGATTTTATTAGTTCTTTAAGCAGTTCCTTGCTTGGTTGGTTAAATTTAACAATTACCGACCATAATCTATCAACAAAATGTAAAATATCTTTTGGATCTTTATCCGGTAGCATGGACGTGCAACGTAATAAAAATAGTCCATCGTTCCGCGATAATTGGCTGCTGGCAGCATAATCTAGAGCCGCTGCAAGTTTTTCGTATTTAACGAATTTTGACGTATTAGCATCCTGTTTTAATCGATCTAGAAATTTGTCCGCCGTATTTGTTTTAAGTACTGGATCTAAATTAACAGCACTATTTCTGTTTGAAAGTAAAAGGTTAAATGTTGGTGATAGTATTTGAGGTTTGTTATGTGCGAAATTCCTGTTGATTTTATAGTCCAACCATTTTATAGTGTTGCAACGATAACAAAGGATTTTTCGGTGATTTAACAACTGATTCACAAAGTTTCTCGACATTATTTTGTTCAAAAATTAATATTTATATTTGCTCAGTGTAAAGTTTAAGGTTAAAATATTTATGTTTTGACAAAATGAAGTGGCGGCGCAGCCATATTTTCATAAGGTAATCATAACTCTTCAAGCGATATAGGTTTAGTATAGAGTCATCACAATTTTGAAAATATCTTTTATCAAAATTAAAGATGTAAAAAGCAACAAATGCCATTTTAACGAAATTTAGCTATTTTATAAACTGGAAATAATGCAAAAATAACATAATGTAAAAAAATGTCGTGAAATGATTACCGAAAATGTAAACCGTACCTCGTAAACAACCGCAAACTGAAAAAAATAAACTGGAAAATTGGGATTTGACTTCAGTGGATGCAAATGGGAAACAGTCAAGTAGTGCTGTCGTTCTATTTTAATCGAGTGGATTGCAATGTCAATTAAATGCTTAGATTACTCCGAAAAAAAATTATTACTCCGTTTTTGTTTAGATTCTATTATAATAGACGATCAAACGACAGCACTGCCGTCAATCCGTCATCAAACAATCATCTGTTTGCTATGCGTGTTGTGTATTTACGACGCGGTGTGGTGTACTTTTTACAGTTTTCATCGCTTTTAAAAAGTTCTATTAATTCTATTTTTGCTGTAAAAATTACCAGAGGTAAGCAATTAATCAATATAAAAACTATTTCCGTATCTATTTTCAATGTAACGCATAGGATGCAGTTGATAAATTAATTCAATGTGACATTCGCAAATATTGTTGATTTGCAAGCAAATGGCCGAGAGAAAATTTGTTTGAAATTTTTTTTTTGTTGGTATTGTAAACGGCTCATAATGTGTGACCCACAAAAATGTAGTTTGCATGCAAAAATCTTTTCAATTTTGTTGATTAATTTTCTTGTTTCAATTGCGATCGAAAAACTTAGCTAGGCTTTTAAATGTTTTTCTAAAAAAAAATTACAATTCGAACGAGACAGGAAAAAATACACAAATTCAAAAGTAGTGCATGAAAGTTGGAGTAACATTTTTGTCCACGTCAATTAGATTTAGTCTCGCCTTGCGCTTCGATTTGACTGTAAAAAAAAAACTGATTAGAAATTAGATGTACATGTGTAATTGTTAGATATTCATATTAATTAACATTCCATGTTGTGTAAGGTGCATACGCATGACATCGACAAATTTTGATGTGATTTATTTTATTCTGCATTTAATAACTCGGGACAGGAAGATGGTCTGATACTTTACATGTTGTTTACACGCGTGGATTTAATATACGCGTTACGCGATTACATAATCATATTTGTTGTGTATGTAAACAACTCATACTTAATTAATTGGTAGTTTTTTTGTAGCCTTCAAGTACTATATACAATTATACTTACACAAAATACTTAGTAGATGTTTCCTTGGCGTAATTTAATAATATTTTGTTCTTTTTTTAAATTTTTCTTAAAATTACATATTTATTGTTATTTAGAAAATGTAAATCTACAGCCACATTATTGTTTGTGCATTGATTTATGTCAAATCATCATATTTACACGTCTTGTCTTGTCTTTTTTGACCGAATGACTAACATAAGTAGACAATTAGAGCCTCGCGCTGAACATTGTTTTGTACCACCGTAACTACCTAATCCCGGCAACTTAAGCAAAAGTCTGCGAAAAAATTTGATGTCGAAGAAGAAACGGCAAAGGATTTTCTGTACTCTCATCGAAGGATATGCCTTAATTAGATTCCCATATAGTCAAATTTTACCCTTTTTTCACCTTTATCACCTTTATTCATTGCCATGGCTCACCCAACATTTCCGTTTTAATTAGTTTCATTTTCGAATAAACTGTAGCGTCCTGCTTTCAATTTATGGGCTTATACTCGATCTCTCTATCCAAAAAAATTAATTACTGATCCACCAAAGCGGATTCATTCATATTCATGTTCAGATTAAACGCTGACAGACAAATCCCTGGTGTAAGAAAAATGATTTTCCAGACCAGAATTCGAACACATGGTATTATAGTCCAAAAGCTTTATTACGAAGCTTGATTACAGACGCGGTTTTCAGGGATCCGATTATATATCCGGCGAAAATTCGATGTTAGGAACATTTGTAGTACGTGTGATTTTATTTTATATACAAATCCTGAATCGAACAACCCCTTCTGGTCCATTAACCTTAAATTAAAAAAAAAAAAGATCATATCCATTATTAAATAGTTTTCTTTAAGCAAATAGATATTATTTAAACAAATTGTTATATAAACCTAATGTAATTGTAACTTTATGGATAATCAATAAATATAAATTGTTGATCGACTTCAAAGTCTACAAAATTATCTACAATGCCTCTAGCTAGCACATAATTTTGTAACAATCTGACCTTTTAGACATTACTTACGGATTTGTTGAAATTTGGAATAACTAAATACTCGTACCTATTCAGTTTATTGAATTGAATTTAAAACAGTCCGACTTTAGACAATATTTTTGAACTTTGGGCTCTTAGAACTTTTTGATCTAACATAAAAAAAATTATAATTTTTTCTTATTCTCTATAATTGTAATAAAAATAAATGTTTTCATGTAAATGAGTCAAATTTCCACCCCCACTCGTTTGGTAAAAAATGTGTTTTTAGAGATTTCGTCTATAAAATAAAAATCTCAAAAAAAAAAATTTTAATTCAAAACGATTTTTATGTTGCACAATAGGGACCACCGTTTTGGTCCTTCATTAACTCTTCATACCAAATTACTATAATAATTACGTTACATATAATTACTATAATGGCCATTTTTTTAGTGTACATACAGTCATGTTCGGTAAAATAGGGAACAGGCATATTTTGTATGAAAAAGTAATTTCACCTATTATGTAATTTTTTTCTCCTATTATTTTGTACAACCATGTATCCTTACATCCTGCAGCTGTCCTTATTTCCCTTCCATATTTTCAGAAAATATTAGCGTTTGAAAATAATGAATATTAATATCATAGATTTCTCATATATCAATCCTAACAACTAGGAGAAATTTCGACTTTTTCATACAAAATATGCCTGTTCCTTATTTTACCGAACATAACTGTATTCTTTTCCTCCTAATTGAGCTTTGGCAATTACGGTGCGGCGTCACGTTTTTCAGAGTCGTCCTCTTTTGCGAGTACCTTGGGGATTCCACTCTAGCGCTTTGCGTGCAATATTATACCTAGGTTTTCGATCCAGTTCCATTTTTTTCGACGAATTTGAGGATCAATCTTCTTCATATTTGTTATTTTCCATAGTTCTTCATTTCTAACCCTGTCTGATCACTTCACACCTACTATACGCTGTCAGCACCTATTCACGAAGACCTGGAGTTTCGGTAGATCTAGTCTAGATCTACAACGTTATTATAATAAGTTACGATTTTTCCTAATTACAAATTTTCATTATGAAACAACAAGGATATTTTATAATATATGAAAAACATTCTCAACCTTCCTTATTTAAAAAAATTAAAGAGGTCTACTTCTTCAATACATATAAAGATTTTACTGTAATTATAATAAATAATAATCGCTATAATTTTCAATAACACCAATTTTATTTTCACTTGCATTACATAATAATAATACTCTACAAAAGGTTATTGTTGTAGTAGTATAGTTAATTGTTCAAGCACACTTACAATTTCCAATTTCAATTGTTTATTAATGGTGTTGGTGCAAAAGTAATGCTGAAATAATATATTTTTGAAATATTTAAAAAATAAATTTTAATAAACCGAATCATTTTACGTTAAATACTACAAATCATATTTTGCGTTTCTTATAAAATGCAAGATAGGATTAGGTGATAAGATAAGGTGATAATAACTGTGCTTAAGCATGAGCATGAAATATTATTAAAAAATTGTATCTAAAATCATATATTCAAAAAGGGTTACCTATGTATGTTTGGTTGTTCAAGATGAACTAAAAAAGAAAAGGCTGCCAAGGAAACTGTCGGGCTGATTTTAGATTTAAGATAATTAACTTTAAGGAGATAATTTGTCGCGGATTTGTTCGACACCTTGTAACCAAGAGAAAAAAAAACACTTGATTACGATTACGTAACGAGAACGCATTGACCTAAGGTCTTGAAATTTTGGATTCTAGAAGCAAAATGTTCCACACAACTTTTTTTTCTTTTCATAAAATGTTTTCATCAACTATAAATGGAGAGCTAGGAAATTACCATTTAGTAAGGAAAGATTTTAGTGAGATATTTATTTATTTTTATTTAAATTGAAATGTTTTATGAGGGGTTTTAGTTAACTAGAGGCTAGGTTTGATATTCAAAACTTACAAAATCCAGCAAGCCTCTACATAATTTTTGAAAAATAAACGTAAAAGTTTTTATATTAGTCTCAAAATTCCAAATTCATCCAAATTATGCTAGGAAAATGATATCTTATCTTACCTTACTTCGGAAAAAGTCGCAATAAAAGAAAAAATATCAAATAATAATTTCCAAAATTAATACAAAAATGTCTAAAATATTCTAAATTTGTTATATTTTCAGATACTGAGACGCAAATTTAAAGGACATTAGTTAATTCTATGTAATTAACAAATACTAGAAAAAAAAACATCAATTAAAATAGAAAATTTACTACACAATTGAAATGATGAACTTACAATGAGATTGAAATGTCTATTTACAGGTTAGTAATTATTTATATTTAGTACTTAATGTTAGGTGGTAAATTTTTAAATTTTTTTTTTAATTTTTAATTTTTATTTGCACACAATTCTATCTCAGATTATTAAGATAACCGCACCTAGATGTTGATGATTTATTTTCAATTATTGATGCAAATGCTAATTGGATAAATTGATTTGTATGAAATAACTAATTGCTAACCCCTATAACTAGCATTATATGAGATGCCTAATAGGGAATTACAAAAAAAGATTTATTTTTTTATTTTAAAAATATTCAAATTAGTACTGAATAAAACCACCTACATAAAGGGGGTCACGGAAATCTTTAGTTCGACATAAGCTCGCATGTGTTGCAAGTTTTGAAGCTTGAAAAATAATATTGGTAGATTGTAGCTCAGAATGCCTTAGAACTTTTAAAAGTTAAAAAAAAAAAACAATACAAAATAAACGTATTTAGATTTAATATCAATGGTGGAATTGAGCCTAAAAAAATGTATATGTATATATATATATATATATAATTTGAAAAACGCTGTAATTCCACATTCTTTGTCAAAAAGATATACTAGACTAGTTTTGCTAGCAATAAAAAAAAAATCAAAACAAGTTTTTTACGCTGGCGCTTATACTCACAAAATTTGTATTCTCTACACAACGTAATAACGATTTTAAATTACACACACTCATACATACATACATACTAGACTTCAAATTCTCATCATATTTTAATTGATTATTCGCAAACATTTCTATACTACGTCTTTATAAATAATTTTAGATAATCTTATCTTATCTTCTCTAAAAACAGTAGTTTAAGGTCGACATTTAAAATTATCAAAAAAATAAATTGCAATTTTGTCACTTGAAAGCATGAAAATGCTCCACAGATGAATATTAAAAAAGAAAAACCGAAAATATCACATTTATCTTAATAATTAATATTAAATTTTATGTATCACTGTGTTTAACATGATGATGATGATGATGATGATCGTCATTCAAAACATCAATATCTGTGATTTTTTTTTTCTTATTTTTTTAATAATAATTTTAAACATAATTCAAGAAGCTATTTTCTTATAAAATTATCAACAGATATACATCATTTGAAGAGAGAGTGTGTTTATAATTAAAATAGGCGATTTGTGTACATTTAGAAACAACATTGTATTGGACGCAATGGCGACCGCATAACCTTTGACATTTTCAAAACATTTTATAATGAAACGATTCTATAAATGTAAGTCAATGAAAAAAGAAAACTCTCAACAAGGAAATAGTTAAATTAGTTTTTTGTTTTTTTTTTTGCTAAACGAAGGAAATATTTCGATATTTTGAATGATAGGTAGTGACGCCTACCTATCCCTATAGATACATTAAAATTAAAGAACAATTAGAAATTAGAATGATCGTTATTTGTTATGTAAAATGCACGTGTAGATAATAAGCTGCAGTTTAATTTGAAGTTGCGATTTTGTACGATTTTCTCATGATTTTATTAAAAAATCGAAAAAACTTTTAAAGCCATGAAAGTTGGGAAATTAATTTTGAACTCATTTGTTTCAAAAATTTCTATTAAATTTTCACATAATCTTACAAACACTTATGGGAGTGTGAACACAAATGTTGATATAGATTGGAAAACATTGTGGTCGGATTTTAATATTATTTTCAAGATATTAGGTTTTACTTTCGATAAAAAATTGTTTAAGAATTACACATTTTGTCATAGAACTAAAGTTTTGCTCACCTTTTTTCATCAAAAATTTAGAGACCAATTCAATTTAATCCAATTCAACAGATTTAGGGGAGGGAATGGATAAATTGTTATAATTTTTTTTTTTTTTTAAATTGCACTCTGATTCTCTGTTGATTATTTAAAAAAATTAATTTTAGTATATAAGTACTAAAGACACCCTAAAAATGATATAAGTAGATTTAATTTGTCGGAATTTCGGTTGGCGATATTATGTTCTTCTAGACTAGACCCAGTTTTACTGTAACCACCAATAAATATTATTTGTAGAAGCAAACATTTTTCGCTAACTAATGTACTAAAAACTATTTCCTTATAAATTTGTTTGGTATTTTTTTCAGTTTTTCGTTGTTTTTTGTGGTATATAAACACAGCCGGCAATATTATCTAGTTACTTACAATAATGCGAACAATTATTAAACGTAAACCCGGCATAAGGTTTCACAGCTAGGCAAATAAACTAAAAAAAAAAAAAATAAAAACAAAAAAAGAGTGTGACAACTTTGCACGCCTTTAATCTATCTTAAGATTGTCTCTAGTAATTGTTTTAGTACTTTCAGTTTTTTTTGTTTTTTTTTTTACATTTGCACTAATGAATTCATCACGAGTTTTTGGAATATATATCGCACATGTACTTACCATCTATGCAATACTTATACTACATATATATATATACATAACTTAAGCATTATGCAAAGTAAAGCAAATATGATTTAAATTTACCTCCAAAATGTGTTAATTTCTTTACTATATTCATAGCGTCCACATAGCTTCTTGAAATAAACTACAAATAACATTTATATATATAGCGATACCGTATCAGTTACATACATTTTCTTGCTCATCAATCTATTCCATCTCCCGATTAGTTTCTTTAGTGTCTATTTTACACGATGGGAAAGAAATGACATTTTCATACATGGTGTCATATAGTTTGTGGAGTAAATTTGCTTTTTTTTTTGGTTAATATTAGTAGCTATAGATAGAGAATGTTCAGCATTAAATTACTCAATTCACCTTTTTGAGGATGTCTATCATGACATTGTACTTAGCAGAACTGAGTGTAAGTATGTTGAGACTTATTTGTTAGAATACGTTTTTTTAGACCATATTATCATTTTTGTGTATATTTATGGTAAAACTTTTTTTGGCTATATTTTTTACGATTAAATTGTTAAATTTTTGGTTTTGATTGCATGAGAATTTGATAATATCTACAAAGAACAGTTTGATGATTCAAAACTGCCCTCAAAAGTCTCATTATATAAAATGGGAAAGGATGCTGGATCTAATTTAAAATTGAAGAAAATGTAGTTTTAGGTTTGAGTTTAGGTTTAGTTCCGTAGCTTAAAGCAACTAAATATGCGCTGGTAATTGATGTTATAATTGATTGATACCGAATTTTACACGACATTGGGTCCTATAATGATAGGTAGGATAGATTTTTCCCCACAACATATATAGACATGGAGGTATGGGGAGAAAGTGTCAAAATTAAATTTACATTGTGACATGATAAAATATCGACTGAGGATGTAACTCGTGCTAAGACACGAGAGGAGGGGGTGGGGTGAGAGATAATAGCTCATATTTTTGCCAAGCATGTGTCATGTAAGTAAAAAGATTCAAGACACCAACGTTTAGGAAATGTTCAAGATAGTCTAATGGAAATTAAAAGATATTTAATAAAATTAATTGATCGCTTTTGGATCAATTAAAATAATTCCAGGCATGAAAGAGTTTAGTAAAAGAAAATTACTATCATGCTATTAAGTACGAAACGAATATTTTGAAAATTGTTATATCCTATTGTGTCTGATCTAGTAGAAAGCGATCTCACACATTTGGATCAGAAAAAATAATATAAAATTAGATTCGAAGTTGAAGTTGTCAATGCCACAGGCCTAAAAATGTAGCACTCTTTAAACCAAAAAAAAGGAACATCTTCCTCCAAAACATAGATTGTGTTTGTTTATTTTACTTTATAAAAATTCCTTTGTATAATGGCTGTGTTGAAGGGTTAAAAGTTTACATTTTCAACAATATACTTTCCTTTCTATAATACCAACAATCTTATTAGATCATATCAAGGATCTGAATTTTGTACAACAATCTTATTTAATTGTGTGAATAGAAAAAAGTTAAATAACTTCTTCCGTCTTTCTATGATATGAATCAATTCGAAATCCTGAGTAACTACCCCCTTTATATACGCGTGGCTGTATTTTGTCACTCAACTTATTATTATACATATTAACATTTTGTATATACGAGTAGCATAAGTATGTAAGTAACTGCTATATGTATATAAAGCAGTATGATACAATATTTTCATCCAGATAAATGTTATCAAAAATTTGTTCCCACCATGTACGAAAACAATTTTTGTGTATATACTCGCGGAGACGCCAAGATTTTCCTTTTGCTCTGGCCCAATATATGTATGAGAAACAATTTTTGTTGTACCTACATTGGTTTGCGTTTAACAACACATCGAAAATATTACAGGCAGCCAGTGTGATAATGAAAAAAAAAAAAAAATAAATATAAAGAAGAGGAAAAGCTCGTAAAAACTCGTTGAATTCGTTTAGTTTGCAATGCATATAATCCACGTTGCTATGGGAACGGTTTTGATACGGATTTCAAGCGGCTCTCCCGCTGCTGCTTGAATTTGGTATTTTAGTGCTTTTGCCCAGTTAGTAGGTTTTATGTGATATCATTTCGCTTTAGTAAAACATCACAGTTCTAATCGTTTGTTATTGTTTCCGCCATTATGTGGTAACTTAACCAGGTTTCTAAATTAATAAAAAAAAAAAACAAAAATATAGAAAGTTTTCGGTTAATACTATTAATAAACTTATAACTAATAAACAGTGCATTGAGAGAGCGGGGCTAACCCGTAAATCAAAGCTTCCCGATAACTTTTTTTTTTTTTTTTTCTGCCGATTTTTCTTCTCTCTGTAACTACTAAATGGTGCCATCGTCGAAACGATTTTTCTTCAACGAAAATTCTATAGTGGTTGTGTGAAGTATTTGTGAAATTTTTTTAAATGATGTCACAGACATATTTTGTTTATTGTACAAGTACATTTGAGCGATTCAATTGAACAAGAAATGCATGTGTAAGTATTTATGTACAAACGATTTCGTAATCAAACAAATTTTAGGTTATGTATTTTGTATTTTTGCCCCTGGACAAACAAATTTTTATCTAGTGACGCCTATTAGTAAAATAACCATGTGACAATCGTGCCTTAGTTTTTTTTTTCTCGAAAAAAAAAAAAAAAAAAAAAAACTACTCACGCTTATACTACATACTATATAACTTTTTTTTTTATCATAAGCTCTTGTTTGTTTATCACCTTTAAAAGTAGTATGTACAATTTTAAATCACATGGTTATTAGAGGTGTCATCATTACTTTCTGATAACATAATTTCTTAACTGTATGCCAAGATATGTGTATGTACTATATAGATACTACTCATATTTGAATAAATTTTTTTATTTTTTTTTGGTAATATCGATTTGACAGCATCTTTGTGTATTTTCTGAAAACACTTTGTTGGCTTAGTAACTACTATACCTACATATATATACCTACAATGAATTTATTTTGATAATTTATTGGAACAGTCTAATTAACCTATTAACCTAAGGTACATATTTAAATATTTGTAATTTTTTTCTTCTCGATCTAATACTACCTTGTGTGTCTATCTATACATCAATTAATGTACTAACTACTAAATTAACATTTTGTGTAGAATCTTTGCCATGCTGGCTATATGTAGACGTCTGACATTTGAAGTTGCAATTACCGCTTTTAACTTTTTTTTTTTTCTTTTTTTTTAATATCTTTCAACTAATGAAACATTTTAGATTTTGTGCATGCGCAATAAAATGTTATAAGCCAAAATAAATAATCCCACTCTTTAATATTAAGTAGATGTATTTATTTTTAGCTATAACTTCAATTTATTTGTTTGAAATATTTCGGTGGGATTTTTGGTATCTATTTTTTGTCATCATTAATAAAATAACTTCTTTTTTTCTTCTTCTTTGGTGTTGTAAAAGATGCTAATTTAAATTTAAAAGCCCTAATAATACCCTTTGGGTCGATTCGCTTCTATGCGGATATAATTAGTACGATGTAATATAAATTCTAAATCGAACAGTATAGATAGAAATCTATGTACTAGTTTAAAATTAAACAAAACAATATTTTTCCTGAAATGACGTACCATACGCCGCATTGTTTTAGCTTGGAACAGTTTAGGAAATTGTACACACAATAAACGAACAAATATACAGCGTTTAAAGATATGCCAATAACTAAATTGATTATTTTCGCTTGTTTTATTCTTCATTGTTTCCAAAGTTAAGGCAAAGCGTTTTAGTAATTAATGAGAAATTATTTATGGTGAATTGAAGAACGTCATAGTACCTAATATGTTGTACGTCATTGTCATTTTTTGGTGACATCAGCTAGGTAGTTACACTACATTAGACATTAGAAACTTATTTTGTAATAATATGTTAGCATTTTATTTTTACAGTAAAATTTGTTTATTTATACTAAATTAACATCACCATCCAACTAAGTATGTACTTGCTTAAAGACGACTAAAGAATTGTTTTTTTTTTTAAATAGTGTCGATTACTATATTCTTATATTTTATAGAATCTTTTTTACAGTTCGTTCTATTCTTCAATAAATAAAATTTTTTCTAATTATAATTACTAATCAGCGATATCATTTTAAATATGACGTAAAAAAAGTTGTAAACAAAAATGGTTTTTTATTTCAATTGATATTTGCTTTCAATCAAAATGACGTAAACAATCGGCAGTTATGCGCATGTGCAGAAACAACGTGAAATATGATGAGAGCCATGAATTGCTTTATTGTTTCATTTGTTTTTTTTTCTCCACACGTTGAAATTGAAAGTTGAAATTTAGTAGATAACCGTCATATTATATTACCACACATCGTGATTTTACCAACCTCATGCAAATTATCTACTAATCTACATATACACAAATCAAAATCGCATTTGCAAAATTTGACGAACTCTGATCTCATTTCTTTTGTTTTATTTACAATTGATTAACGCCAAGAATAGTTCTTCATCGATCGGTGTTTGGCTTTCGTTGTTTCCCTATTCTTCAATTATCACCTGAATTTCATATTTTTGAAAATGACTTAACACTTTTTTGTTTTTTTTTTACTCTAAAATGCATCCAGATCCTATTGTTAAAACTAATTTTGATCGAATTGGCTATCGTTAAATTGTTCATAGTAACCCTCAGGGTTGTAAGTTTAGTTTTGATTTTCTGATCGTCTGATCTATTAATACTGTTGCTTGCTGATTCTAATCCTTCGTTTTTATTGAATTTCTTCAGAAATAATTATGCACAAGTATTGAATGACGCAGGTCGTTGGTATTCCCCCCTCAACTTACTAATTGGGATAAAACAAATTTTCAAAGAGGAAAAGATGACTATTTTTATCCTGAAAATGCGTTTTAAATGTGAAAATACTTAAAAAAAACATGTTAGATACACACATTAAATTTGACTCCCTCCCTGGATTATTCCTGGTACGATTCGTTTCAAAAACAGATATACAGATTTTACTCTTAATAAAATTTGAAATTTTCAGCACTCTTACTTCATCCATGCAATACCTATGGCTTAAAATTTCACGAGAAATACAGTGGCGATGTCGTTAAATATGTCTGTGGTATACTTATAATATCCTTTGATGCTACACTCATACTATAAATATTGTATCCAGGTACAATATGAATTACTTTATTGATTTTAGAGTAAATTTGAGATAAAATACTTCGACTGAAAAAACAACAGCGACGCGTGCCGTTAATACTTGGCCAGCTAATTCTAATCGTTTTTCGTCAGTCAATTTTTTTAATTTTTAATTATTTTGTTAGAGCTTTCGTATTTGTATATAGACAAATTGTAATTCACTTTAATCCGCATTAATATATATACAATACACACGTGAACATTTTTCGAACGTGAACATTTTTTGTACGTAACATTGGACATTTAAAACAATCGTCGTTACTTGCTACTTAACTACGTTACTACTTACCCACAACGAAATATATAAAAGTTTTATTAGGCGTCTCATACATTTTTCTTTATTTAAAATTTAAATAGATCGAATAGACAAAAGAGGATGCATTTTTGTACAAAAAAAAAAAAAAAAACAGTATGTTTTTCAGTGTTGAACGCTCAACTATACGCTATTTTTGTTTAAAAAAAATACTTAACCTCTCACGGCATCTTCTACATTTTGTATCTAACTAACTGACTATATTATACATCTATAAAAAAAAACAAAAAAACCAGTGGCATCCATTATATATATATGTGTTGTGTGTACGAAAGGTACATCGTTTAAAATCACATAAAAAAAAAACAACAAAATAATCTGGCAAATTGGTATTAGCACATATCTTTACTAACAATTTTCTATTTATAAAAGACACAACACACAATAGTCATAGAAACGCACCACACACAAAAATGACGCCGACGAGTTAGCATTTCGGACGATTTAAAAAGAGCCACATGATAGGCCATTCTCGAATTTTAATGATAAAAATAAAACAAGGCTATAATGGCGAGTTGTTTTAGTTTTTCTATTTTTTTTAATGAATCATTTTGTGTGTGTAGCATTGTTTCTTACAATTCGGTATATTTGTAAGTATTAATAGTAAAATAATAATAATAAAAAAAAAAACAAAAACTCACAAAGTTAAGCTATTTATTCATAAAAATAAGTAGCCTAATTTAAAATAAAACTATATCGAGCATAACACCCGAATTTAACATAGAAATTTTTATTATTTATTTTTCATTCATATAATTTCAAGGTATTTTAGAGCGATAATTACACAAATATAATAACAGATAATATACCGAACGTATGCTGATAATTTTTAAGTATTATTATTGAAGCTTTGCGCATTTCTGATGATCTTGAAAAATATAAAAAAAAAAAAAATGAAAATAATTAAATGATAAATGACTTATGTACATACAATTTGTAAATTATTTTTATTTACTGAACTAGATCTCTAATAACTAATTTTGAATGTGTGTAATACAGTAAGGTTTCGAATACTTGACCATATTTATTTCAAAGACATTAACAACAAACTTAAACTTACTGGTAGTATATCTTATTTTACCTTTTATCATTAACATAAAAATTTAAATTTAATTATTTTCTTTGAAGAGATATGACGTACATATATATGTCATGTATAAATATTGACTAGCATCACGTGTAATTATAATTGCACTAATCAATACCAATTTGCTACTGCGTTTATGCCATCATACTCTGAACCGGTCATATCGCACACCGATCATTAGTTGACATAAACTGCACATGACCGAACTGGTTTGGTAGTTACTTTGAAATTAGTGATATCGTATCTGACTCTGGTATTGATTATTATGGTACAGCGACATAGTTTACACCACCGTACCGAACCAAAAACCAAATCGGTAATGTATTTAATATTGTTGTTGTTATTGTTATTATTGTTGTTGCGAAGTGACTAATGTTAGCTGTTTATTTATAATAATTTCTCTAAAATATGTTAGATCCTGTTTAATTTATGCAAAAAAAATCAGTGTTTATATTGATTTGTATGATTTTAAAAATGTGTGCACAAAAACTAAAACAATACCTCATGAGCGCATTTTTTTGTTTTACATAAATATCAAATATCATCGCAACGGACTAACTGTACCGAACCGGTGGCGGTGTGAGATGTGATTCGGTAAACGCAGAGTCTATTTCTGTAACGCACACGATAATTTGGAAATATGCAAACGATAGCTTTATTATCTTATCTTTATTTTAGACTTGCGATTTGCAATGTCCACACATTGTACGGTCGATAAATGAGCGTCGCGTGCATAGAATTGTCAAAACTTTACACACTTACAAGTATGTGTAACAATGAAGTTAAACTATTGTGATCATTGTGCATTTATTTTAGAAATTTTAAACGATCATCTTTTCTAGACTCCAGTGTAGGTATTTTTATGATCTTTATTTGTTCGTTTTGGTTGAATAGTCAACTTAAGTCATACTTTAAGTTTTTAAATGTATTGTTCTGTTTATTTATTTTATTTCTTGACAACAAATAATAGGGAGGCAGGTTCTTTCCATATATAAAAAAGGTAGCATCTCCGCCATGCAAGCCAATGGGCATTATTTAGATCTTCGTTTGTAATGACATTTGCCACTATTTTATTTAACAAACTATGTCACGAAGGTAGGCTTATTGACATCCGAAAATGAAAAATTATTCTTTCAATCACACCAAAAAAATCGATTAACTAACAGTTTATTTTTGAATTTACAAGAACACACCATTGTTTTCTGACGTTGACAAATAAGATCACGCAACCGTTTTTAACGTTTTAATTTTCGGATCACCCTCATATATAATTAATATTCAATTGATCACACGCACCGAAAGGGAACATCAATCAAAAAGTTTTCTCCATTTTCGGTAGTTTTGTCCAAAAATAGGTATGATAAATTTTCATACTGTGCAGCCTTGGGGAAAAACTCCTATTTTTCGTCTAGAATAATGAGATAACATTATCTAAAGTGAAGATAATATCTATAAATTTTTAATATTATGTACTTACATATGTCTAATTGTTACCGGTTTACTAACCTAACAAATTTTTATTTAAGTAATTTGTTTAGTAAGTATGTGGTATTTATTTTTAACAATTACATAATTCAACGTGTAGGTGTAGGTATAAGTAATATTTTTATCTTTAATATAAACAAATCACATTGTGTGGATATTTATTTGCATATCTGCATATATACACACATAGAAATTACTATTAACAAAATAAATAACAACAATAATCAAAAAATTATTTTTTTTAGAAATAGGTCAAATATACGCATATAATTTTTCTTTCAATACTTTCTATGTTCAAATTTCCTGACGATCGATAAATAAGGATCAATAAAATCGTTCAAATATGATAGTTTCAGAAATGTTGATTTTTCTTTATTCTTTATTAATATTCTACCAACCAAATGGTCCAGATGATAGAGTCTATGCCTTTGGAGAGGGAGATGTCAGATTTAAGACCGGCTGATGGATGAAACATGGATGATTGGACTTAAAAACAGTATAAATAATGGCATTATCTAAAAAAATGGCGAGCATTTGTAAGGTTTCCGTAAAAAGAACACCTGAAGTGCTGCATTTTTCCACACACAAAATTATTAATTGAGATAAATGCAACAAGAGGTACAGTACAATAGATCTATAAAAATATCGTGGTGCTATGAAACTGTAAGGACCAGCCTCTCGCATAAAACTAGCAATCTAATATTATTCTAATCTTTTTAGTTAATTAATATTCTTCAAAATTAAATGTATATCAATCTAACGATTAAAACGCATCAGTATCAATTGTCATTCAGGTTTGCATATTATGCGTAATAATCGATCAAGACGTGGTAGTGTTACCAATAAACTTAAAAGAGTCTTAGAAGTAGGTATTCAAAGGGTACGCGCACGTTAAACGCCGGTATCGCTTATAACTATTGCTTATGTTTATTGCCGACAACCAGTAGCAGAAATATCACCATGTTTTCTTATTATGTTTCGCAAAAGGAAATAATCAGAAATTCCTGATTACTAACGTTACACACTGTAAAAATATTTTGAACAGGCTCAAAAGCATACACTAAAAACATTTTATGAACTCTTTGCGGCACATGCAATGCCCACATGTAATTGCCACATTTATGCGTCGCGTCTTCTACGATCTACGTATTGTTTGTATATAATAAGTGGGGGATTTATTTTATTTAAACATTAACTTCATACAAACAATAACTATTGCGGTATAGTACCTCAAAATACTTTGAGTGAAGTGCATGTTTTTGCTGATCAATATTTTTCGATTTAAATTAAAATTGCAAAAAATACGATAAATTATCAAAATCTCAATTTTCAAGATAAATATTATTGACTTTTAATATGCAATTAGGTCTTGTCATAGGTTGAAATAAATCATTTCTCACGTTTTTTATTGAATGGGACATAATATGCTGTATTGAGAATCTATTCAAATCCAAAAAAAAAAAAAAATTTATTTATTAGTAAATTGAGCAACAATAGCTGAACAACAATAATGTCACAAATAATATGATTATCGATAAACAAATAATTTATAGGTATTTGATAAAACAAATCGAATACATTCAATTTGACAGCATTTATATTTGTTGGTAAACCATTTTTATAGTATGGCGGCGCTTATGTCAATAATGCGCAGATAATTTTTTCGGTGGTGTAGAGATATAAACTAAGAACTAAAATGTTTCTAAATTTCAGCGTTATTATATTAAATTTGAGAATTATTTATTTTAAAACACCTGTTCACATTTATACAATGTACGCAAAACATAATACACATTGCTGTATTATATTTTGTATGTAGTAATTCAATTTTCTTTCAACATACCATTGTTATTTGACGCGCAAATTTATTATATGAATAAAAACAAAAAATGTATAAACTAAACTAGACATATCTTAATTGTGATCACTTTAATTTTCGAAATGCCAGGAAGTATATTTTTTTTTTTTTTTGCATGTCAGTTTATTGTTTATTTGTGTATCTATTTATCTATTTTTACTCAAACTTTTCAACAGATAGACGAAATTTTTGAAATATTTTCTTCGTTTTGTTGTATAATGTTTATTTCCGAAATCTTTAATCCTAACCGAAAGTATCTTTTAAGATAGATAAGTGTGCTAATTCATATTCTGTATATATTTATGTAGTAGGTACATATACCAGAAACAAACATTTTAAAAATAATAATGTCAATGAACAATGAAAAGTAGTAGTATTAATTAGTAGACAGACTTTCCCATTAGAAAAAAGTTGCGACAAATTTAAATCTGCAAAATGTCGTTCGGGACAATTCGCATCGGGAAACAAGAATTCTAGTTTTTTTTTCTAATTTTTTTAAGCGTTCTCGTCGGGAATTCTCGTTTTGCGACATGCGTGCACACTTCGTGATCACAAAATTACTCCGATTTATATGAAAAGTTTATGAAAAATTGTCCAATACGAATCTGTTAAGAACTATCAAGTCTATTTTGACAATTGTATCGTTTTTCCTAACTGAACTATGTGTACTGTTACTATTCCTCCCCTTTAAGGGAGTACTGAAACGAACCGCCATAATGGAAATTGCTGAAAGAAATTATAGCAAAAAAAACTGTATTTGCTCTGAAAAAAAATTGAATATGAGAAGATGAAGATATAATGTACTGTACAGGCTTGGTAAGGAGTCTTAGGATATCGGTTAAAAAATAGTTTAAAATCAAATTCTGTTTTATGACGTTGAAAAAACTCACTATTTCAAATCCAGTTCACGTTAATGTTACGTTTCATGGGAATTAATTTCACTATCATTATCAAAATCATCTCCTTCAAAATATCTGTCGACATTTATTAGATATGAAATTTATCAATTTTAAAACCTAAACCCAAACTAACACTTCAATCCGATTATCTCCTATGTAATTACAATTGTATTGTAAAGACCGATCGTAATTATTTCTATTTACTACACAAAATTGAACAGCGGTAGTGTGGTCCTCTATATCTATCATAATAATAGTAGATTTGGTTCATGATTTACTAATGGTATGGGTATTTCAATAAGTATACGTTTTACCTTTTCATTACTACAGCTTTAAAATATTTGTTCTTATACTTAGAAAGATGGAAGTCGGTCGGTTTTTTTTTTGTGTGTCTACTCTCTATACTTAAAAATAGAGATAGTCATCTGACAACTTTTCCGTATGAAAAATATGAAAAACGTTACTGAAATATACTAAATTATATCCATTGAAAAGTATCTATATGTAAAATAAAATTTATTCAACTTCAAACTTTTGTTGTCGGCAAAATAATAAATTTTCTACTTAGTCGTACATTTTGTACTAAAAATGTGCCAAAACGTACTTAAAAAGATGTTTATGGCTGTTTGTTTGTTATAATAAAAATTGCCGCATTATTGTTTAAAATTATCGTGGAACAATCAAAATGAGATAAATTAATCTGTTTATGAACAAAGTACGTATTATTTATAAGGAGAGTGGGTTATTTTAAATTTAACACAATAGAATAAAATTTAAAGAAGACTTGGGGTGAATTTCTTATTGTTCTAAAAAAAAGAAGACTATTACATGTTTTATAATGTATTTTTGATTAGTTTTCATTGTATGTGAAATAATAATAATTTTCTTTTACATAAATAGTCAAGTTCCGTATCGAAATTTAATTAATAATAAAAATTGGTAATCCTATCCTTTTTTGTACGCGACCCCTTTTTACGCGAATTCACTTTAACGCGATTTGTTAGTTCTGCACGAATCCTCTTTTTGTACGATTTCTTCACTTTAACGCAATTATTTAAAAAGTTTTAATTCAAATTTATCTCTAAAATTAGAATTAAATCTAAAGTTTAAAATAAATTTATGAAATGTATGCTTTTTATTCGATTAGGTATCTAATCCTCATTGACACCTGTTTCTGATTGACAGCTGATTCTTGGAAAACGGTTCATTTTATCATTTTATTTTTTGTAATTAATTTATAATTCTGAGCTTTATTTGTTCTTCTTGTTATGTCATTAATAACCAGCAAAGATTTTTCTATATGAATTTGTATTTTTTAGGTTTTTATTATTATTATCGGAACCAATGTGTCTAACATACATAAGATTGGTGTCTTTTTTTTCCGCGAATATTTGCTTTTACGCGACTTTTTCCAAACTTAGAACCAATGCAAATATACACACGTAATTCGTCATTTTTTTTACTGGACGATTTGATGAAACCGATAATCGCGTAAAAAAAGGATAAAGTGTAGTATACGTTTAAGTATAAAGTACCTGCGGATAATAGGGCCTAGCTAAGGGAGATTTGAAATAAAATTAAAAATATTATAGATAATAAAACGATTTTTTATTTAATCAATCTTA
>JANSTT010019009.1:0-12410 GCA_026745375.1 Platyura marginata | reverse complement strand
ATGAATTATTTCATCCTCTTGCCAAAAAAAATTCGAGAAAAAGGCCTTTTTTTTGGAGGTCCAACTAGGTCTCCCCCTTAAGGTAGCATGAGAGTGTTTGACAAATTGGAATTTTGCTAAATATTGTTATTTGACAAATGTGACAGGCGAAAAATGTCAAATATTTGTCAGTTGATCAAACAGCCTAATGCAAGCTTAAGTAACGTCATGGCATATAATGTCATTTAGTTTTAAACCCCATCTTGTATTCCACCGCATAAGTTGCAATATTGCATTTCGTGTTCGTGCGGATCTATCATCTTTGTCAACCGATCTAACTAAGGATAATAAAAATATCGATAAAATGAATTTTCCATTACCATAATCGGCCCTGTTACTTTCGCACTGTTGTTGAAATCTATTTAATTGTTACATTCTGGACTTATTATTTAATATTATTATTAGGTGTTTGTTACACGTCAATATTGCACATTTGAAAATTTTAGTTTAATTTCGATTTAATAGTTTAATTACATATTATATGAAATGAAAATAATAATTACAACAATTGACACCTGGGTGATATGAAATCGATTGCATAAATAAAAATGCATTATAAGGTATCGAAATAAATCAGTTACATAGATTATATATACATATGTAGCTCGACTGTGTAATCTAGTACATATAATAGAGTAATAAACGTGCAATTATTATTCATTGAATGTTATTGAGTTCGAATCCGGTTAATCACGTGGTGACATACGTTTTTATATTTATTTCATAAAAACTACCTATATTTGTAAGTCAAATGTCTTATACAATGAAGGTTTTTTTTTTGGAGTAAAACATGACACGACGAAGAATATTGTATTTTAGCCGAAAAAAATCTTTCTTAATTTAATATTCTATCACTTATTTACTTAAATACCCTACTATGGTTAACATATAAGATTAAAATGATGATATTCTCTCTCTGGCTACTACTATTTCTTATATTTGGTCAACTTTTTTTATTGTACATAAGGGAGAGTTACTTAAATTGGTACAATTATTCTAAAACTCCAATTGACTAGGTATAGATCGCTACGTCAACCAAAATTTTATCGGGTGGCGATTTTTTTGAATATTTAATTTTATAATGAAAGATTTTTTTTATGTTATGCTCTCGACTGCGCACAGTATTTGGTATCACGTAATTAAATATGAGAAACCATGCATTTGTCCTATACATGTAATTTTATTTTTGTTATCATTTCTTTCTTCCTTTCCACAATTAACGTGATTGTCGGGAAGAAAACGGTTCTAGAGAGATGATGTGATTGTGATGATGTTCCGTGATCTTCCATCTTTAGAATAAATTTATTTTTTGTACATATAAAAGTCGAATTTTATTTTCTATTTGGGTTCTATTTGTCTGTCAATATTTTTCAATATTATTTATTGTATTTAAGTGAAGTGTAGAAAATCATTTAAATGTCCTAAACTTAGTACATAAAATCTTTATTACCCTATTTATAACAATTTTCACAACAACAATAAAATAAATTATGTAATTGGTTTTTTTACGTGATATTGTGCAGTCGAGAGCTGGCCAGGATAATAATGTACCAAGTTTAGCAAAAACATTTTTTAAATAGCTGGTGACCGACAACCTGATAATATTTATCTAGGTTCGGAACAAATAATATCTCCCAAGTTTCTCTGCAATTTAATAAAATTCGAAAAAATCTCAAATATCAAAGTCATACCCATTTATGCTCAAAACGATCAAGAACGACTCAATGATAAATTTCTTACTTGCTCAAGTTGTCGCATCACATTTAAGGAGACTAACCATCGAGAATCACTAGGAAAAAAAAAACTATATACGGTTACGTCCATTACGTTTTAGTCCCTTTCTAAATTGTCATTTAATTCTGAAAACTTAATAGAATTCCATGACTAAGACTTTATTTATACGATTACTCGACAAATCTACACCTACCTATCCCTATAGAGTAATTATATAAGTGCGCTTATACCTATTTATGGGAAAAACAGATTGTACAAATATGCATTCAAAGTATTATTAATACCACATAATTACATACAGTTTGTGGCATATAATCTAATTACACTAAATGTTATACATTAATAATTGCACGCCCTATACAATATACATTTCATATGATATTATTACAAAAATATGTATAAGTAGTGGTAAACTTTAGATTTATTCTCGATAGATTTTACATATACATTCATACATATGTAAGTAAATAGTAGGTATATTTAACCACATTAAAAGACATTATATTTTGTTACTAATAATAGGTATAGTAAATAGATGTATACAAATAGAACATTAGGTAGGACATCCGATGAATAATTTATTGTTAAAATTTACATAGGTTGACGTCAAGATTTTACCGTGATCAGATGGATTTTGCATAATTTTACAATTTTAATGTGTACATTTTTAACGTCCTAAGCTCTAAGAAAACTTTTTCGGCACGTTTTTATACATACAAAAATTAAATGAAAAAAAATTGCTCGACTCGCTCGCAAATTACTCTTTTTATGATATGACGTTTTTTATAATTTCCTATAGTTTTGCTTTTTTTTTGTTTATTTCTCTGCGTCGAGTAGAGTCAAAATGACCCCGCCATTTCGCATTTATTTTTGTTGTTGTGAAAAACGGTTTTTTTTTTATTTGTCTCCCACTAAACAACAAAAAGCTTTTAATTATTGTGTGGCATAAGAGAGGGCGGGTAGCATAAGAGAGGACTGGTAGCAGTTTTGATCCTGCCCCCCATAC
This sequence comes from Platyura marginata, assembly GCA_026745375.1. Classification (NCBI taxonomy): domain Eukaryota; kingdom Metazoa; phylum Arthropoda; class Insecta; order Diptera; family Keroplatidae; genus Platyura; species Platyura marginata. Next base: position 9,631 of record JANSTT010019009.1, on the reverse strand, counting down.
AAAATACCGTTTATAGCCGTTTTATCAAATTTTTTTATATGAATCTGAGGAAAAACTAAAAAATGTAGAAGAATTTTGCTCTTTGAAATGCCATAATAAATAGGATCGTTTACGGCCCCGTACACAATTTTCTTAGGAGCCTTTTTGCCTATTTGCCTAAAAATTTCTATTTAAGACTACTATGTTCTATTAACTGCTACTGCAATATTGTTAAAATTTAATAAATGTTTCCAAAAATTCAAATCAAATTTTTGAATTTTAAATATTTATGTTGTGGAAGCAAAATTCATAAAATTCGATTCGATCTTTTACAAGAATTTTCCTTAATTTCTTTATACACACAAAATAGACAAACTTAATCAACCGTTACAATAGAATAGAGAAAAGCTTTATTTATGTACTTGTACCTATGTACATAGGTATACATTATGTGATTATATTACGTGTGTAATTACTGTGACGATTACATGATATTTGTGAATTTTATTTATTGTTGTTACTTTGTACATCGTGCACAAATATTACTTATAAGAGACTTAGTTCTAGGCGAGGAAGGCACATTATTATTGCTATATTGCTATGTTGAATAAGAGATCATCTCTTGTAATGCAATCGATTTGATGTGACCTTTTGATTTCAGTAGCACAATTGACCTTCTTTTTGCAATATTTTTAGTACATTGGGCAATACGTGGAAGTTTTTTTTTTTTGTTAGTATAATATAAGTATGATGGTTGGATAGATCATGTATTTAAGGAACCATATCTAAAAATTAAAAAAAAAAAAAAAAAAAAACACAAATGTGTCTATATTAAATTACTATGATATCCAGTTAATTTATGAGTTTCATTTCAACGACATTGAACAAGATTAATCAGCATGCGAGTTAATTCTATAATATTATTATTAAAATTATATAAATGTTATTACCTCTATCGTATATAAGTGCTTTTAAAAAAAAAATCATAAAATGCCTATCGATACAATATTCGAATGCTATTTAATTGCAATTTATATCCGCCTCATTCAATACTTAATAATTCACTATTTAAATGTTGTATCATTTTAAATAGCATTTTGGAGTCATGATATGCATAAATAAAAAGTTCTTTTAAATTACTGTTAATTTCGATATATTTTTAACATTAATTTTTTTTTTTGAATTTTACTTTAAATAAAAAAATAAAAGATACGAATTTTTCGTGGAACTTTTATTGAAAATACATATAAGAAGCTGGGTAATTAGAAAAATCTAAACAAAAAAAAATGTTTCCCTAAATTCTATAAATTTAATCTTAAAATTAATAATCTTAACGTTTTCAATTGAATTGTGAAGATTTTAAGTGCTTTGTATAGAATTTCCACATTTTTTTTATAAGATGATACCTGAAAAAGCCTTAAATTCCAATTAAAAAATTAAATTTCATTTTTAAAAATTCAAAATAAATATAAAAGACGTAATAAACCCATAGAAGTAGAACCATATATTGTTGGATCCGTACAAGTCTCAACTTTAATTTGCGGATAGTCTCGAGGCTAAACTCCAATCCGTCGATTTTTTAAATTTTTTTTGCCGATATCAAGTTTTTGAATCTATTTTTTTTTATAGAAATGTCTCACCATATTGATGAACAGTTGGCCAAATTTTTTTTTTTTCTGATAGATATTCGATGCACCTAGCTGGGAAAAAAGTAATACGAACGATATTTTACGAGATATGAATTTTGTTGGGATTGCGTATCGAAAATCTAAGAGAAAACTGGGAAAATCTACAGATAAAATTTTGTTTCCCTAAATGTGATAGATATTATCCTGAAATTAATATTATTAAAACGTTTTGATTAAATTTGAGAACATTTCCAATAATTTTCAGTGATTTTTCATACGCTGATTATAATATATTGATGGTTATTTGTAGAAAGGCCCTAAACTTCATTTTTCAAATTTTTCAGGAGAGACTTAAAACTGCGCATTTTTCTACCGCATTTAAACGATAGGGGCCGTTTAAAAAGTGGGGAAAAACCATATTTTTTCCTGAAATTTGTTAAAATAGTGTTGCCAGGTAGTGTAAATAAATTGAGTACAAATGATTGAAAAACGAATATATTATATAAAATTGATTCCAGCGCCATAACGGTAGGCTTTTAAACTGTTTTACTCTATTTATGTAATTTTTGTCATATTCATTATATATTTCGTGTAAATGAAATGAATGAATGGTTTATATCAAAATATGCAACAATACCACCTTCTTTATATTATAATAAGCGTAAACGTATTTTACTTCGAACTTCGTACACTATCCTATCATAAAACGGCGGTAGCCACTCCTTTTCTGTATTAAAAAAAAAATCAAAAACTCTACCGATAGATCTTATAAGTGGCAACTCTCAATTTCTATAGAAATATAGGTTCGCGCCGGTAATTGGGTTCTGCAAAAAAAAAAAAAAATAAAAAAAACTTTTATATAAATAAATAACAGCAAATGTATCTATCAGTGCTCTTGAACTCGACTGAATGTGTGTATTAATTGAATTTGCTGAGTCATCTTCTTTTGTCGATATTTATAACCACACCAAGTTAAACATACAAACGAAGAACTCCCCACAGTTACCAGTCACATATCCATAGAATTTATATTATTAACAAACCATATATAACCTATTGCATGTGCTCCTTCACCTCCCATTGAAAAATAATTAATCACATATCAATCGTGGTATAAACTTTAATGAAAATTATTATTTATACAAGTACACGTTTAACACACAACATAAGCACCACAAATGATTAATAGATTATTATCAATTAAAAGGAATAAAAAAAACAAAAAAAAAACAAAGAAAAAACTAAATCTAGCCGATTAGGCTATTATATAAGTTTTTTTTTTGTCTGTTTAAAACATTTGAGAAGGTCAGGCTCACGTATATACCTTGTCTACCTATATATACATATACCTACATACATATATATAAAAGCTCGCAATTATAATTGATCCGATTAATGCGAAAAAAGAGCATTATGTAACTTACACCTTCAAATGTATGTAAAAGTTTTTTATATTAATTTTCTTTTCTTTCTTTGTAGTCCAGAAATTTTAGTAGTTTTTTTTTTTTTTTTTTTTGAAAATTTCTTAATTCATCATTCTTACTTAATGTATAAATTATTGGAATTAGTTTTTTCGTAATTTTTATACAAAAAAGGATACTACCGATTAGTTAAATTAATATCAATATATTTATAACATTACTGGACTATTTGAAATTTTATTGTGTTATATGTACTCAATAATTCAAGACTTGCTTTTTAAAAAAATTACATCAGACATTTAAATTTAAAAAAAATCATTTCTGATGTCTATATCATCCATCATGAGTGTATAAATAAGTGAGGCATTATGTGATAAAATGTAAATGTGTAACACACAATGATTAACGCAATACCAGCACAAGTATATAAGACAGACAGAATTAATTTTTTTTTTTTTTTTTTTTTTTTATTTTTATTTGTTACAGTTACGGAAGATATGAAATTTTGACCGCGTTTGTAAAATATTTTATGGTTTTGTTTGTAAAAGGAAATTTTAGCATCATTTTCAAAATCTATTTTATTTTCTTAATATTTAAACCATGTTGTAAGAATTTTATACGATATATAGGTTAATTAACCTTGATCAAAAGGTGTTTTGCAAATTTTTATTATTTTCAATGAAATACATTTTTTTTTTGAAATATCGCCGTTGAAAAATGGCCAAAAAAAATTAATAAATAATGGTCAGGAATTACACCGCGAAATTTTCACGTACCGATCATATAAAAGGTGGCGCAAAAGTCATCACTCGATTTCCTAAGACACTAACTTATGTTTATTGAAATTGTTAACACTTTTGGCCCATTAAGTCGCAAAGATAATAGCGGTCAAGTGGCCGCCTTTTGAGAGTCGATGCACATTCTCGGGCTCCTTTTTTAACAGAGGATTTTGTATGACTTTTTTGACAAACGTCTGGCAATGAATTCTCCACTTCTTGTCGGATGTTCTCCTTTAGAGCCGCTAAGGTCTGTGGTTTGTTCATATAGACTCGTAACTTCAACAAATCTCAATGAAAGAAATCTGGAACGGTCAAATCGAACGATCTTGTGGGCTTAGTGTAAATCGCCAATACGAGAGATTAACACTTGCTTTAGAATCTCCACTGTCGCTAATGCTATGTGGTGCGGTTGTACCGTCCTGTTGGATTCACATGTTCTTCAAATTAAATTCGTCAATTTGCGGCAGTGGGGTAAAGTGAACTATTCACAGAGAACTGATAAATTCAAAGAAAGAAATTTTACGAATAATCGGGTGCCTGAAGCATTTAATTTTGTAATAAAAAAACTCCCAAGATATATTTTAACCAAACTTATATGCAGGAAATAATGCAGAATGACTTAACAGTCGCAGTCTAAGGCAGTTCGTTCTGCTCCATTATCCCCTAATAAGTAGATACTAGCTTAGGTGGTCAGAGAAGGTTCAATTGTACTGCATTGAATATGTTGATCTTACTTACTTTCCTGGCGCTACAGTTTGGGGTGAACTTTCGCCAGACACCACCTTCCTCCATTGTCCTGCCAGTTTTTGATCCCCCCCCCATTTTACGATGATCTTCCAGGTTTTCGATCCATCTTTTACGAGGTCTTTCTCTGTTCCTTGTTTTTATCGGTCTATTATTTAGGGTTCTCTTTTGTGGATTCCATTCCAGCCAGATATCAACTCTACCTGATTTTTTTGATCTTTACAAACTTAACTATTTCTTCACTTTGGCGAGTTGTATCAGATCAGCATTGCACCTGTGCAGTGCATGTATTCTCCATTAGGATTTATCACAGGTCCATAAATTTTGCGTAGGATCTTCCTATCAAATACACGTAAGTAGTTTTCCACCTGAAGTGTCAGTGTCCAGTTCACAGAAAATGGCCTGATGAGCGTGTTGTTAATCATCTCAGCATAATGTTATTGCTCAACGAACGAAACCTTATCCAGAACAATATAAATACATATACAAATTAATTTGCACCAAAGACATTTATGCAAATTAACTTGCAATAATCGCACATCATACACATTTGACATTATGTTCTTAGAGGCTGGCTGTGTGGCTCTCAATTTCAACTAAACTATTATTAGGCCTGATATGTACATACAATAAAATCTACATATATGTATGTATGCATGTGTTGTTGCATTAATTTAGAACATATACTAAGTGTTCAAGTGGATAATCTTCTCTGAACAATAATAATAATAAATAAATAAATAATTTATGCATACAAATAATAATGTCTATCTCCTATACCTCATCAGGTATGACTATAGGTATGTATATTACATATATTTGCATCTTAATGTTATTAAATGTAATTCCCACGGCATATGCAAAAATATTCTGTCATTTGAGGACCTTTAGCTTTTAATACCTACATAATAGTCAAACAATAAATGAATGACATATGTGTACATGGGTCCATGGTTAAATAAAACAAGTAACTCACAGCAAATTTATTATTTTCTACTTTTTTAACCAATAACATAAAATTATGCCGTCATTTTATAGAGATTTATTAAAAAACATTTTTTTTTTTTTTTTTATTAAACATAAAAATCATAAAATCTGTATCACCATCATCAAAAGTGCAAGAGAGCACATGTTGTGTTTGCTGCCAATATACATATACATACTGACACACACACACATACATATAGATATGTATAGCGTAAAACAATTAATTTTATATTTATAAAATAAAAAAAAAAAAAAATTATTTGGCTTTGCAAGAAAAAGTACTCGCCTGAAAAAGAGTGGTGCTCAAATACGTTGGAGGAATTGGTATAAATTAGCCAGTTGACTTCGGTTAAGGCACAGTCGTTGAATTATTCTCTATTCAATAACAGCTACTCAAAAAAAAAAAAATCAAAAATGGCATTCAAGGTGTGTGTGTATGGTGTATTTTTTTTTTTAATTTTTGTTTTTTAATTTTTTCGTGTGACAAATAAAAAAAAAAATTTTTTTCGGATTTTGTCTTAAGCCAAGGAGAAAAAAGGATTACTTAAAATTTATATATGCACAAAAGGGGATTATATTTATGTTGATTCAAATGTGTTTCTATTTTATTTGAAAAATCAAAAAAATCAAAATTGAAAACATAAAAGTGCTAAAATTGGTGTATTTATCAAAAACAAAATTTTAAAAATTACAGTGATCAGTGTCAAAAAACAAAATTTCTGTTGGCCTATTATGTGGATATACTTCTAATTGAAATAATTTTTTTCAAAAAATATTTTTGATTTAAAAATATCACAAGCATTTTTAAAAAGAAATCCAACTAAATATTTTTTGTATTGTCAATTTTTTTAAACAACCAAATATTAATTCAAAAATTTAATTTTGATGACACAAAAATCAAATAATCACGGGAATTTTTGGAATTTTTTTCAAAAATTAGTTAACATTTTTTCATTCCTTTTCTTAGTTAAGCTTAAATTGTTTTTTGAAATATTTCCTATTAAAATCAAAAAATTGTTGAGAATTTTTGAATTGATCCACGATTCTGCTCAGGTTTTTTTTTCTGAAAAAATATTTGAATTAAAAATGAATTTTGTTTTTCTCTTTATAGTTCTTGACTTTCTGCGCACTCGTCGCCGTTGCACGTGGTGTAGCTATTCCACCAGCATTGACCTATGCTGCACATGGACCAGCATACGCACATGCTGCTCCAGTTGCATACGCAGCTGCACCAGGTAAAATTAGTTATAAATCGCATTTTCATTTATTTTCCCTGTGGGATAAAAACGAATTTTGTGCAAAATTCGTACAATTAAGCTTTGATCATAAAATGTCTTGAAGATTCATTTAAAAAAGAAAATGGCTCCAAAATGTGTTAAAATTTTGAAAAAAAGCTATTTCTTATTTACTCTTCATTAAAGGATCCATTTAGAGCTTTTTACGGAAGTTTTAGAATAAGAAGGTCAAACAATGTTTTACCTATCCTTTTCTTACCTCTACCTAGAACGCAGTGCCATATTTAATAATATACTCGGTAATATTAAACTAAGCAGATCCCGTTCTTCTATGGACAAATGGCGCACTATGCCCCAAAACTAGGGATGTTTAAATTTTCGATTCCGAAAGTGACAAAACAGCTCCGAAACCAATAACAATGGTTTCGTTGTACGGGGTGGGTGAATACAATAAATTTTTGTATGTAAATTTCAGAAAGAAAATAGCCTCAGCAATCTCTCTAGCTGAAATTATTCCCTCTCAGTCCAGGAACTACACACCAAGGGTAAAGGTTTTTGGTCAATTACATAAACTAAATCTCTTGCCTAGAGTAGAGGATGTGGGAAAAGAGACAGGATCACCATTCGAAGAGAGATCCATAACTACATATTTCAAATTTACCTAATTGAATTCGTTTTTTGTACAAATTTTTTAATTTTATTTTTACTTTTGTTTCTATTTATGTTCTCTACTTATCCACTTGTGATACAAACCTAATGAACGTAAAGTAAGTATAAATTGGTGTTTAATCAGCACCCTCAACACACCTTTTGTAGTACATTTTAGCATTAATAATACCAACAACAACAATACCATAAAGATATTTACTTAATTTTAACTTTACAGTTGCTAAACTTGCCGTTGCCGCTCCAGCTTATGCCAAAGTTGCCGTTGCCGATGACTACGATCCAAATCCACAATACTCATTCGCTTATGACATCCAAGACGGTTTAACCGGTGACTCAAAAAGCCAACACGAAACACGCAACGGTGATGTTGTCAGCGGATCATACTCCCTTGTCGATCCCGATGGTCACAAACGTACCGTTGAATATACCGCCGATCCACACAATGGATTCAATGCTGTCGTCCACCGTGAACCATTGGGACACCAAGTTGTTGCTGCCGCCCCAGTCATCGCTAAAGTAGCCACTCCAATTTCCTACGCAGCACCAGTTGTTGCCAAAGTAGCCGCACCAGTTGCTCACTATTCTGCTGCTCCAGTTGCACACTATGCTGCCGCACCAGCTGTTGCTCACTATGCTTCCGCACCAGTTGCTCACTATGCTGCCGCTCCAGTTGCTCACTATTCTGCCGCACCAGCTGTTGCTCACTATGCTTCTGCACCAGTTGCCCATGTTGCTGCCGGTCCATATGCCTACCATCACTAAGTGAATATAGCAAAATCTCATTAATCTTAAATTAAAACAACAACAAAATCTCCTGACTCATTTATGATACCGTCCTGTCCTACGAAAATAGTTGTAATACGCCATTTTTTAGATTATTTATTTTATGTGTAAAGACCATCAGCGCAACGACAAAATGCTCTCTCTCTTGCCTCTCACACCATTCGTTCTCTTCTAATTAATTATTGTTAGAGTGTTTTTAATTAATTTTAAGACAATTTAAGCTGTGAGATTTGATTACCATTTTTTTGTACATAATAAAAAGAGTAGTTTTTGTAATTTGAATTTTTATTTTTATTCCTCCTGATGATCAACACTCCACCAATATTTCAGAAATTTGTATTCATTTTTTAGAATCCACATATTTTAGTGATTTGCTACTTCATTTGGCTATTATGTTGGTATAGACATAGATTCCCAATAAAAAAGTAATTACAGATCAGATCAGTTGAAGAACCGGTAAAACTGAATTATTTCAGTTAGATAGATCTCTGGATTCAGTTACCTGCTGACATCTATAAACTTCTGTTCCGATTTGGTATTTTTGCGCTGCATGTTGAATTTTGATTTTTGGAGCTATCAGTTTTTCGATATTGATGCATCTTGTAAATCTTCTCCTGCAATGTTCTACATAGTCTTCATCCTACATACAGTATCCATCCTCTAGTTTTTTTTTCCAGAGACTTCATCAGTTCTATTAGAATTCCGAAAAATTCTTTTTGAGCTTAGACGACTGGAAGAATTCTATAGCATTGAACGACTCATTGCTGGTCGCATAAATCCACAAAATTGAGTACGTTTTGGGCCCAACCTGATAAATCACCTGAGAGAGAAGCTTTCCAAATTGTAACCGGTACAGGAATATTCTGGATTTAAACATAACCGGGATTATTCTATTATGAACAGACAAAACATCAATGAAACGTATCGTAGGTAAGATAAGAATCAATTTTAACTTTTCCTGAATTAATAAAAAAAAAACATTTTTTACAGAAGAACATCTGGAACGTAAATATAGAATCTACGTCCGCTACTACAACGGAATGAATCTCCAAATTGCCAAAACTTCATCCTAACCATACGTACCAGCTAGAAAAACAATAAGAATGTTTGATATATTTCCATTCCATTTATTAATTTCATGTATTGAATAGCCTTTGCAATAAATGTAAACAAATCAAACAAATCCTATTTTTCTATTATTTGCTCCACAGGGAAAGATCGACAAGAACTATCGTTCCAAATATTAGTAATGCATTTCAGGTAAAGATCTACAAGATTCATCATTCCGATGTCGGAAACATTTCAGATAAAGATCTACAAGATGAAGGAATATGGAAAAACTGATAGCGCCATTAGAACGGCCGTCCCCGAAAACCCTTAAATACCAATTTTCATGAAAATATCTC
>JANSTT010019008.1:0-12418 GCA_026745375.1 Platyura marginata | reverse complement strand
ACAATTACATACTTAACTTGTTTTTTCGCTCTCCTGAAAAATCGTGTTTTTGCAGATAGACAGTATTGAATATAAGCTCTCGATATTAATTTCCATTATATACATACCTACAAAGTTCTAACCATTTTAACTTGCTTTTTCTATAACTCTAAGTCTGCGGTTAGGGATAAATCGTTAAAATTTCCAGATTATATTTATAGTACATATATCATACATAAATATATGTATATGTATGTCATATGACTCATATGTATATTATATACCTAGCTACAACAAAAAAGATTATCACCCACTACTTTCTGTTGATTACCAATTTTCTTCTGGGTATTAAATAATCTCGAAAATAATCTTTACACTATATTCAGCTTTCAATTCATAGGTTGTATATACAGGCATCCCTCGTATAACGCTATTTCGCTACAACGCGGTTTTGAAATTGCGAACGTCCCTTCTACAATACAGGTCCCTTCTATAACGCGGTCTTGAAATTTCCAAATATTATTTAGGTTACCGTGTTCAAAATTAATAAGTTTAAATAAAATAAAACTTACGTCATTCTTATGAAAGAAAATGTTAGAAAACGTTTTTGGCAGTTTTTTCAAAAATGACACAATTTTGAACTTTCTTAATACTAAAGATATAGTTTTGAAACATTGTATTTCTATATTATTTTGAATTTCCAACATTTTTTGCCAAATAAAATTTCTGGAAAAAGTTAACCCTTTAAGGTCCATAAATTTTTAGCAAGAAACCAATAATAGCAAACCAAACCAATATATTTTCTTTCAGCCACATATGACCACCGGTGAACGGTTTTCTCATCGGTTTTGCAAATACCCTATTCTATATTTCTATTCTTTGGTCCCATAGTGTGCTAAAAAAAATTATTGGGTAGGACAGTTTCGCCAATAAAAAAAAATCTGTAATGGGGATCTCACAAAACAATTGATCAAAATCAACGTTGCTCTGTACGTGTTGAAGGGTTAACTTTTTCAAAAAAATTTATTTGGCAAAAAATGTTGGAAATTTAAAATTATATAAAAATGCATATTTTCAAAACCATATCTTTAGTATTAAGAAAGTTCAAAATTGTTTCACTTTTGAAAAAACCGCCAAAAAACGGTCAAGATGTTCGGTGGAAGTCCATTTTTTCTCCCATTTTCTTTCATCAGACTGACATAAGCTTTATTTTATATAAATTTATTAATTGATTTTTTTTAAAGAAATAGTCCAAAAACTTATATTTACATAAGAATTAAAGCGGAGTCCAACGGACTCCGTTTTGCGTTTATGTTACAAAAAATTTCAATTGTTGTGAAAAAAAAAATTATTAAATTTTTTTCCTACATCTTATAAAACTTAAAAAAACTTAAAAATACGAAAAAACCTCATGTTGAAAAAGCTTTTCGTTTAAAAGTTATTGGTCTTTTCTTCCTCAGCGGAGTTCGACGGACTCCGTTTTGCGCCTTAGGGTTAATATTTAAATTAGGAAACCACTCGTTGAATCAATAACTAACAGTTATTCCTAAACTTACATTTTTAAGTGGAATCCAACTGACTCGGTCCAAGATTCAAACTACGTATGAGAGAAAAACACTTAGGAATCGAACACGTGATCTCCCGTTCCAAGGGCATTACCTCTACCACTGAACCATTTGGCCGGTATTTAAAATTGAATACAAATAATAAAAAGTTAGTTTATTTAGTTGAAAAAAATATTTATTTCAAAAATTAAGGAGTACGATTACATTTGTGTCTGTGTAGTATTCGCAGTTGAATTTTCTTTTTTATTTTTTGAAATAAAGTTTTTTTTTATATAATTGAAAAAATAGCGATTTGTATAACGCGGCATTTCTGTGGAACCTAACCTCTGCGTTATACGGGGGATGCCTGTAGTTATTTTGTGGGTTTTTCCTTTCGTTTCGTCTGCGTCTCCATCTAAAAAAACCCTTAATTATTAATACTTGATTACTTGTTATAGAATTAATATTTTTTCCTTTTGATATAAATAAAATACTGATTTCAATACATACATTATGTATGTATGTAGTTATTTGTTCGAATGGTGAACAATATTTTTATAAAAGTTGTGTTACATTGTACATTATGTAACATATGTATTTATGTATGTACGTACATATCTATGTTCTATGGTTCAATTAAAGGTACATTCATTCTTTTATATTTTTATTTTGTGATATTCATTTCAATTTCCATATACCTATTATTCATCTGGGATAAAGACAAACATTTTCAGTATTTTTACCGCAATAGCGCAATCTGTCATAAACGTGTATACAGAAAATGTTGACAACAGTTATTAGTTTGTCTTTCTGGCAGTTTTAGCTTAATTAGTATCAACATGACAAATAGGGTGCATCTATATTAATGTCAAATTAGATATTTTTAAATTCTTGACCCGACAAAATTATGTAATTTGTTTATTAATTATTTTTGTCAGATTTTTGTGTTTTATTCAATTTTTCAATCATATCTTAACATTTGTTTTTTGCTGTAGAGGAGCCGACATTGCAACTTTTTAGAAATTAAAAAACGGTTATAGTGAATTTATAAAAATTACAAATAATTAAACAATAAGAACATTCTTTTAAAAATAAGTTTTAAATTTAAACAATTATAGTTTATCGCTACCTAAAATATGATCGATATAAATTGTCGATAAAATATCGGATAGCATAAACCGGTTGGTTTGTGCGCTTGCTAATCTGTTTTCCATTCAAACGGTAAAAAAAAGCTCTTCTCTGTGATTTGTATATATATATATAATCGTATTAGCGCTATTGCGATAAATATTTCTCGATAGAACATTCACAAAATCCCAGTACTGGCATTGTAAATAGGTAAAAATTCCCCAACCATTCAACCCTCTTCCATACAAATTTTTTGTAAAAAACCTTTTTTTTTTGTGTTTTCTTCCATAAAATAGCCATTTTCTCATAATTCTCATATGTAATTGAAATTGGGTGGAGAAACGGTAATTTAGTGTGGAAGCCATGTAGCTTTACTTAGCAGCCTTTTTAAATTATCTTTGAAAAAAATGCCAGAAGCTTATTATGTCTATTGCTTACAACATTTGTAATGGGTAACTAATTACTAAATTATTATCACTTTTGCAGGCGATAACGATCATTTCGCTTTAACCCTTTTAAAGATTAAGATCAAACAAACATTTTTAAGAAGATCAAATATGTAGACTATGTTGTATTTCCTCCACTAAAACTGAATCCCTTACTTATATAAAATGGTCGGTTTCAGCAGAATAAAAAAAAATATCCTCCAGTTACCTACTACTTAAAATACTTAAAAAGTTATTATCTGAGCGAAACTTTTCAAACCGAAGTCTTATTGCATCAAATTATATATAAAGTATAATTTATATAAACTTGGACTTTGAACTTGTTTAGTAAAACTTTTAGTCCAACATGATTGCCGATAATCACTTTGGATTTGTTCAATTAATTATTTGCAAACAAATCCGAAACTAAAGTTTTTCATAGCTTCTATTGTTTTCTCACTATACCCAAAAACAGAGTAATTAAATCGACAGGATGAGGATGAGAGGCATAAAGCAGCCACTCGCACCTTAATCAATATATCCCTTGTTATATACAAGTAGTGCCTACGTACTACATAAGTTCTATAATATACATATACATACTTATGTAGTAAATGACTTGCATTAAAAAAGACGGGCTCTTAACTTTGGAGGAAATTAAACGAAAGAACCAGTTAACATTAAGTATATTGTTAAGGAAAAGTACTCATGTAACATGTCAAATCCATTAGTTTTCTTTTCAGACTTTGAAATTTAGGTATTCTTTATCAGGTAGTCGTCAATTTATTTGTTGTGTAAAATTTTTCTTTACAGAAATAACAAATAAATCATTTAAGTAGAAAGCATTAAGTATAGATACCTATGCAAAGTTCATTTGCATATACTTAGAATGTTTGGTGAATTTGAAATATAAAAATAACTGTTAAACGATTTTTTGCAAGAACCGAAATTTACTACCTTTAACCCTATGACACCTGAGCTTTTGTCGTAGAATCTAAATCTGGCAAAAAATTTTTGATCCGGATGTTAGATACTGAGTTATTATATGGTTCTTAATTTTATGTGGCGATATATTTACTTTACTGTAAGACTATTACTTCTAAAAGAATAAAATTGCGCCTTCAACATATGCAATTATAAATAAAAAATTTAGTAAAAAAACAAAGATTATTGGGAAAAATAGCCATTCAAACTTAACTATTTCAAATATACTAATTTCGTCTGATATTGCGCCATAAAATCTAAATTTAAATTTACACTCTCCACATATTTGGAAAAAATAGAAAAATTATAATTGTGGTGGAAAATTTAAATAAATGCGTAAAATGCATACAGAAAGTCAATGGCAACATACATATATTGCCGCCAGGTCTCAAAGGGTTAATAATCTAAAAATCAAAACAATAATAGAAAAATACTTGAAAAATTCGCTCAAAAAGTCGAGAGATGTGAGAGTAGTGGTTATTGAACTTTTCAATTGAAATATGTAAGTAGTTTCATGATGAATGATCATTATTTCTTTAAAGTCACCACTGATCACAAGATTCAAACAATTAGAGTATAATCGTCACAGTTTTTTTTAATAAATCTGTGTATTTGATTGAATAATTGGAATATATGTTAAAGTTACTTGATAATACACCATAAACGATCCTTTTGAAAAGTTTACAATTTGTTAACACCTATAGCGTCACTTCTTGTATAATTGTATACCTATTCCCATAGACGTCCGCTCGGGGGGCACGTGACCTGCTAACATGTTTTTCTATTTGAAAAAAAAAAACTATTTTTACTTAAAACAAAAAAAGAAGTATTCTGATCTAATATTTGGAGCCAGGATAAGTTCTCTATTTATTGTCCAATAGAAGTCATTTTAATATTCAGATAATCAAAATTTAGACAATTAAAATTCAGACAATTCAAAATTCAGAAAATTCAAAATTCATAATTCAGATGATTCAAATTTCTGACATTTCAAAAGTCATATAATATGTAGATTAAAATTCAAACAAATTAAGATTCCGATATTTTAAAATTCTGAATTATGTATGAATAATTAATTTAATGATATAATAAATGAATTTCGTAATTATTTTGCATAAATTATCAAAGAAATGCTAAGTTACTTAGTCCTTCTGTTAAATAAAATTGAAAAAGCAATAATTTGCAATATCTGAATGTTTAATTTTCTCAATTCTGAGTTATCTGAATTTTGAATTGAAAATAATAATTGCACACAGGCGGCCAAATATCTGAGAGTCAGAGTTTATTATCCTCAAACCAACTAAAGTTACTACTATTAATATATTTTTCCTTCTATCCATTATTTTTCACTTTTTAGTTGACGTAAATAATATAAAAACTTTTACAAATGATAGCTAAAACCACACACTCCAGCTAAAAACTGGAGCTTATAAATTCCGCGCTCAACCCTTTCGCGCGGTATTGTACGTCATTAGCCTTTACACGTTCACTCTTTACCGCGCTCAATCTTGTCACAAAAGGAAAGATTGTGCATGTTAAGGGCGCTAATATTCAAAAATGCATTGAATGTAAGAAATTCTAAACGAAATTTAAAAACGGTCATTTGGCCGGTCGTGGTAGGAATAGTATTAATAACCCGGCTCTGAAGACAATGAAAAATTAAAGAAGCCAATTCTTTAAGACAATGGACAAATATTATCCAGGACCAGGACCACTATCCTTTTATATATTTTATATACATTGATCAGTGAAATGCGCCAAAGTCAACAAACGCATGTACGTTAAAAGGATCGATAATAAAAACATTTTCGCTTAAACTAGCAGAAGTGTATAAAGAAAATTGTTGATAAGAGGAAAACTGACAATTTGATTGCATAATAGTTTGTTTTTTTTTGGTATCTTAAAATAGTGATCATTAAATTGCAAATACAAAATACCTCTAAATACTTAAATTCTTTGAGCCATAGAAAAATACAATAAACTTACATTATGAGCTTTTTTTATCCTCGCACAAAAATATCGTAGCTATTCAAAATTTAATTAAGTTTTTACAAAAATGTCTTTTAGTACATAATAGAAAATGTCCGGGTATTTATTAAATATTTGCATTTAAAATTGTTCATTCTAAAGTTATGTTCTTTTAGATTTATTCAAATTGTTTGTTTTTTTGTTTTTTTAATAGAAACATGCTTCCGATTAAATAGTTCATGTTATTTTTGCATAGACTCAAAAAAAAAACAACATAAATTAGCATGCAAACAACAATATACCTAAGCCTCTATTTCTATTAACAAAAATTTACAATCCTATGCTAAAAATAAACTTTGAAAAGTCATTGTACAAATGAAAATGTGCTAAAAATAAACTGGTTAATTCCCTGCATTGCAAAATATGTGCAGTTTCCTTTTAGTGAATATATTGTAGAGTATAGACTACATATGTACATACATAAGTATGTAATAGCCACAATAATTACATGTATGGAATATGGATTGATGTATGTACTACAATAGTTGTATGTACTGTATTTATGTATGTAGTACACATTAATGCATATCAACTGATCAACTAACTACTAACTATCTCTATACGTACATAACATATGGAAAATGGCAATGGTTTTATAGCATTTAAGCACGCCAACTCATTGGAATCTGTAACGTTGAATGTTGTATACGGCAAAACAGAATTTATGTTGGCACAAAAATGAAGCTTTTAAAAGAAAATCAATTTTTTTTATATTTTATTGTTTGTTTGCTTGACTGGGGAGTTTAAAGACCTTTTTTTATGGCAACAAAGCCAAAAATAAATTTTATTACATAAAACAATATTTAACTGAATTATTGTCAAGGCAAATAATTCCTTTCCATCTCTATTGACAAATCACTGAGCAAATTCATTTAAAGGACATAAATTGATGATGCTCGAATCGACTTTAAATAAAAATCGTTTTTTCTCATTGCTTTTTTTCGTTCCATTTTTACCAAAAGATTTCGTATTTCCTGAAAAATGATTGGCGTTTTATTATTGATTTACTCGTAATCATATACTTTTATATTTATATTACATACCATATACAAAATATATGTATTAGGGTGGTTCGCCAGATAAATAAAATTGTTGATTTCTATAACATATAATTTTTATATTATAATTATAGCATCAAATACGATTAGGTATAAATTATAGAATGAAAAACTTATTTTAATTAATTCAATTTACATTTTCTATAGTGAAGGAGCATCATTTTGAAGAAACGCATTTGAATTGACTACGAACCGTTGTCTGAATTTCTCTTTTAGTAATATCAGTCTCCTGTGTGAAATAATAATATCAGTGACGTCCGGTTCTCGGATTCAATGAATCCGTTGTAAATAACCCATATAATCAAAAGTAAAACATTTTTCCGTAATCCGCCTATCTGTTTTTTTTTATTTACACAAATTTTGATATAGTCACTAGAACATAATCGCCTAAAATTATGCAATAATATACTTTGTGCTAAGTAATACGACAGATTCAATTTTTAAATTGAGTACATATTTCCTATATACATGTTTTCAGCAAAAGAGATAATAGATTTTCTATAAATGGGTTAATATGCGTATAGGAGAGATTTTACTTCGATAAATTCAATTCCGTTGGTTGAATCTTTGCGTTGAATGTTGAATATATGGAATTGTTTTCTTAGTAGGGCTCATTTTCAATGAAAGAGATAGGTAGTTAATAGAATTTCTATATATGTTAATATATGCGTATAGCAGAAATTTTACTTGGATAGATTCAATTCCATTGGTTGAATAAATGAAATTGTTTGTTTGGTAAGAAGTTGTTCGCGTGGTAAGTATTTGTATTTTGTGCATAACCTACTCATATTTTCTTTACTTTTGAATCCCTATCACAAATTTTCACGCGACGTCACTAAATAATATGTATTATAAATTTTATAAATAAAGCAATATAATATGATTTTTGGTTTCTCTAAATTCATGTTTCATTTTGTTACCTTTTACACTTAACTAATATTTTGTAAATAGGCACATAGCCGAGTTTTGCCATTTAATATTGATAAAATTCGATCCACCACAAACGTATGTATAAAATCGCACGTTTAATATATGTAATGTATGTATATATATAATACCTAATATATGTAATATACATAATTCTACAATTTTGCTCTATCTCTTTGATTTAGTTTTGTTAGATATAGTCGGTTTGGCATTGCATTCAAAATTGATTTAATCAGTTAGATAAATTTTCAGCTATAATTCAAAGTATACATTTGATTTACAATCAAAATTGTAAAGACTTCATTTGGGGGTTTGGGGGAGATCTTAATGGTAACATTTTTCATAAAAATTAGAAAATAAATTTTTACTTGCCTCGCACGCAATATAGACATATGCACATCCATATATGTATAGTAGTTATATAACAGAAGTGGTATTTCAATTTTTCGCGTGAACTGGCGTTAAAATGATAAAGTGTTACAGTTTAAAAATTTCATTACATTACATTACTACATTTTAACATTTTATGGTAATTCAAATTTAGAGCGGTTCACTTTTTTCATTTCCATAAAAATGTATCAAAATCTACAAAAATTAATATAAAAAAAATTTGTTCGTATATTTTAATAGTGTTAAAATATAGCTGAAAAGTTTAAATAATCATTGGAAATCAAGAAATTTTTTTTCCATCAAACGAGAAATAAGGCCACTTTCTTAAAATAATATATTGAAGAAATAACGTCATTCATTTTCTGTTTAATAAATTTTTTAAACTTTTTAAGGATTTTATTTAAGGTTTCAAATATAAATATATTTGAAAAAGTCATAAACGTCCAGAATTTAATAGTTTCAACAGTTCACGATAGAATTGTATTACGTAAACATATAGATTTCTTGGTAACTTAAGATTCAAGAATTAATCAGATCGTTTTAGGAGTGAATCTGTGAAAATCTGTGAAACATTGACAAAAGTGTGGTGTTTTTCGTTATTTTGTAGATCATTCCGTTTTAAAATTAGCAGAATTTTTCAACAAAATATCACATTACGGTACTATAGTATGTGATGTGCCAAATAGAGTACCTCCCATAATAGTGTACTGGTATACTATTGGCAAAATATGCCAAATATAGTATACAATGGGTATACTACTTGAATCTAATCTTATCATTTTGAGAAAAAATAAAAATTAAAAATACCGCGATAATTCTCCTGTCAAATACAAAGTATTTGCTCAGATTATACAAACTGTCAAATGATGACAAACTGTCAAACGACAACTGTTATATTCTAGATACCCGGTTTATCTTATCTTAAATTTGTTCGCGACCTAATTCTGTTTCGCGAAGTTTACAAAAACAAAACAAAAACACAATAAGTAAAATTATTTAAATACTTTATTTTAAAACTATTTAAAATCTTTCTTCTTACTTCAAATACTTAATCAGAACTGATTATAAACAAAACTACTCTTATTTTATATTAAAACTACATTACATAAAACTATATCTTTATCCAATCATGATGGATAGGCGTATACCCTAATTTTATTGATCTTCGAAAAGGCGTGCATCTTAATCTTTGATATGCAATATTTTAACCATCGGCAAAAATTACACATCAAAGATATTTTACGATCAACTATTTTTGTGAAAAGATGTAATTTTACAATTACATCCCTTCATCCGCATCATAAACAAAAAACCCTTTTTCCTTTTTTTAAAAAACAAAAAATACTTTAATGCAATAAATGTTTAAATTATTGTTTACACAATAATTCAAACATTCCATAAAATAGAAAACATATTTTATTATTCTCTTTTTAAACTACCGCGATAATACTACACAACACTGAGCATACATCGTATGAAATCATTTTATTCATATGTACATATATATTTTGTACTGTAGAGTGCCAAATAGTCTACCTCCTCAAATAGTGTACCCTGGTATACTATTTGGATTTGTATATTAAGGTTAAAAAATAGGATTTTCCATATAGTGTACCATAGCATTATAATCGCCACTATACGGTAGACCTGACATTTTTGAAAACAACCTGATACTTGGTCCGTCTATCCGTCCATGATCAAGATTCCGGTTAAACGGTTGAAGCTGAAGAGCTGATAGTTTATTAAGTACCCCTACAGTAAGATCTCAATAGTTTTTTTTTATAGAAAATCGGACAAGGGAATAATTTTGATAGGTATTAAGTATTTATTTACTCGAACGATGTAGAAAAAATGAATATGACAATTATAGAGAATAAAAAAATTCAGATTTTTTTAATAGATCAAATAGTTCCACGGCCTACCGTTATAGCACTGCGATCAATGTAGGTAAAGACAGAATCGTAGATAATAAATAAGTACTCATTAATGGTACACCTATTATTTTTTTTTACTAGTTATTAAGTAGTGATTATGTCTTTATAGGTATCTTTATTTTTTTCTATTGATTCACTCTAATTACATGAAATACTTTAGAAGAGCTTTGGGATCATCGTACATGGAGCATAAAATAATATTATATTATCACAGTCATATTTATTTTCAACCTTTATTATTGTGGTCTACTACTACATATTTATTTGCTATCTACTGGTATATTGGCAATATCACAAAACAGACAAACAAAGTAGAGAATAGGAAAAGAAAATTGAAACTACATATATAATTTGTCAACAAATTGAAAATATTTTGTTTGAAGAATACAAAATCTATATATGGTTATATACAGTGGTGTGCAATAAATTAAGTGTAAAGCATATTTTGTATGGAAAAGTCGAATTTCAGTAATTTCTCCTACTTGTTGGGATTGATATCTAAGAAATCTATGAATGCCATTATTCTTTATTTTTCATAGCATTTCATAGCATTTAATTTTCACGATTATTATTTTGCACAATGCAAACCCTTCCTAACTTTTGCAACTGTCGTTATTTCCGGTGCATATTTTCAGAAAATATTAGCATTTAAAAATAAAGAATAATGGTATTCATAGATTTCTCAGATATCAATCCCAACTAGTAGGAGAAATTACTGAATTTCGACTTTTCCATACAAAATATGCTTTACACTTATTTTTTTGCACACCACTGTATATATCTATTATATACCTCTAAGTATATCTATAGCACATATACAGATTGTAGCACAAATATCTTTCATAGGATTTGTTTAGTTTAGCAGAGGCTCTATATGGGTTTTGTAAAAAGAATACATATAATAAATGTCACAAAAAAATGACAGAAATACTATAGAAAAATAAGAAAATTGATCAATAAATTGTACCAATAATTTATATTTTAGTCGAAAATGATTTTTATATTTTGAATTTATCATGCTTGAACAATGTTTATCAATAATTGATTTAAAAAAAAAAACAAATAAACAATCGAATTTTTTGTATGGCTAAAATATTTTTAAACGACCAGTTTTGCTTAAATATACATATTTTAGTTTATTAATCAAAATATTAATTACATCACATGAAACATCGAACAAAGCAAAAACAAATTTTTCGATTTGCAAAATTTACAAATAATCAAAGTGCAATCACGAAATAAAAAATAAAAAAAAATTTATATTATCAAATCAATTAAGCCGTTTGGTTTTTAATGTGTAATTCGCAAAAAAAAAACATTTTGTAAATCCCGTAACGGCAAAATGAAAAAGTAGACGATAAAGATTTCGATTCTATTGAAAACTCATTTTTGGCTTAAAAGCGCTTAAGCCACTATGACTTTTGGTTACAAAAATATTTCTGCAAATAATTTGCCTAATATAAATCCTAAAAATAATGTTTTTTAGTTCCATTCATTTAAATTTAAAGGCTATGGTGTGAATATATGCATAGTGGATTCCTTGTGAACTCAAGATATGATAAATAATAATAACCCTAGATCAGCGATTCCCAAATGAGGGTTCGCGACCCAACTTTAGGGCGCATAAAATTAAAAATGTTAAAATTGTTTACATGATGATATTGTAAACTCCACTCACCAATAAGTGATATCAATGTCTGTACTAGGACTGAACTTTTTTACAGCGGTTATTTTGTAGTGTAAACCCATAGATCTATTATACTAGTGGATTGTCTATAGTTTAAAAAATGTCGGATGAAATAGTTGACGTTTTGGAATTCAAATCGCCATTTCTATACTACGTAAGCTAAAAATGCAATTTGTTTGCGCGAACCAAAAAAATGTTAATGTAAATAAATTTGATTTTAAAAAGGTTTTGCTAATTCCTTCCATTATTATCATGCTCAAATTATCGCCAAAAATCATTTAATATTTTTTTCTTCACTTTTTATTCAATCACTTTCTGAAATAATTCAATTTAA